>SJYC01120360.1:0-24625 GCA_006408675.1 Madoqua kirkii
GAATGGTCGAGTGGTTTTAAAGAGCTCATGATCTGAGCCATAGTCAGCTCCTGATCTTGTTTTTGCTGACTGCATAGAGCTTCTCCGTCTTTGGCTGCAAAAAATATAATCAGTCTGATTTCAGTGTTGACCATCTGGTATTGTCCTTGTGTAGAGTATTCTCTTGTGTTGTTGGAAGAGGGTGTTTGCTATGGCCAGTGCGTTCTCTTAGCAAAACTCTATTAAACTTTGCCCTGATTCATTTTGTATTCCAAGGCCAATTTTGCCTGATACCCCAGGTGTTTCTTGACTTCCTACTTTTGCATTCCAGTCCCCTGTAATGAAAAGGACATCTTTTTGAAGTGTTGTAAAAGATCCTATAGGTCTTCATAGAACCATTCAACTTCAGCTTCTGCAGTGCTACTGGTTGGAGCATGGACTTGGATTACTGTGATATTGAATGGTTTGCCTTGGAAACAAACAGATATCATTCTTTCAGTTTTGAGATTGCATCCAAGTACTGCATTTTGGACTCTTTTGTTGACATGATGGCTACTCCATTTCTTTTAAGGGATTCCTGCCTGCAATAGTAGATATAATGGTCATCTGAGTTAAATTCACCCATTCTAGTCCATTTTAGTTCATTGATCCCTAGAATATCAATGTTCACCCCTGCCATATCCTATTTGACCACTTCCAATTTGCCTTGATTCATGAACCTAACATTCCAGGTTCCTATGCAATATTGCTCTTTATAGCATCAGATCTTGCTTCTATCACCAGTCACATCCACAACTGGGTATTGTTTTTGCTTTGGCGCCATCCCTTCATTCTTTCTGAAGTTATTTCTCCATTGATCTCCAGTAACATTTTGGGAACCTACCAACCTGGAGATTTTCTCTTTCAGTATCTTATTATCCTGTCTTTCATACTTATGGTAACAGAAAAAAAAAAATCCCCTGAAGTGAGCTAATATCTCCTCTCCAGTTTGTAGCAGTGCTTGAAATTCCATTCCAGAGATATATTGCTTAAGTTTATTGGTGCCTAAGTGTACCTTAAAATTAGCTTATATGGTACTAAATTATTTTGTAAATAGTACAGAACAGTACTGTGGGGCAAGTGATCAGAATGACAGAATCTCCCAGTGTAGCAGATTTTCAAGTGTTGCCTCTCAGTGTACTTCATGGTGATGTTTTGATGGCTCCATAAATGTCACATTTAAAGTTTTTGTCATTTGTATAGGTACTTATTTTTATATAACTCACTTTTCTGACCCTGTGGCATGAGGCCTGATATCACAAGGTCTATATATGTTAGTCTGGAAAAAGAAAGCAATATAGATTAAAAAAAAAATGATTTGCTTAACTTCATCTTCCTTCTTCCCTATGTAGGGAATTCAGGCAACGAGATTGTAGAGAGGGTGCTGTCTTGTCTATGCTCTGGAAATAAGGGCCCTCACTTGAGATCATCCCCAAATGACACCTTAAGAGGAAAGATAAAAGTGTAGCCTGAGACTGAATTTCTATGTAAAGCTAAAAGAATAACGTGTCTGGAAGGCAAAGGGGCTGAGAGAATAGAATAAATGGAAATGGATTAGGCATGACACCAACACAGTGGAATGAAGCCTCTCATTCTTCCAGAAGTGGTCATGTTCTTGTCATAGGACTTCCCTGGTGGCTCAGATGGTTAAGAATCTGCCTACAGTGCAGGAGACCTGGCTTTGGTTCCTGGGTCAAGAGATCTTCTGGAGCAGGGAATGGCAATCCATTTTAGTATTCTTGCCCGAAGAATTCCATGGACAGGGAGACTGACAAGCCCCAGTCCATGGATCACAAAGAGTTATGTCCATAACTGAGTGCTAACACTTTTCATGTTCTTGTCAGAAATATGTTTATATGTTAGTAATTGTGAAGATTCATCATCATCATAGATTGTAGAATTCTATACATAGGATTGACACATGAGACATATAACCCATCACATTTCACAGATAAAAGAAGAGAGGTATAGAGAGGCTGCTCCAATTTAACTTCATTAAATATATAGATGTATGTAAATAATAAAATATATTTAATATATATTCTTAATATATTTAAAAATAACATTGTACACTGAAGGGGAAAAATATCAAAAAGACCATATTCTTTCCTGGAGGTTATTATGTCATGAATAGAAGAAGACAAGCACAAAGAACAAATGTAATGGGTACTAGAGTGGAAGAGCAACAATTGTGAGGAATCTCAGAATGGAAAAGTGTAACTTTGGACTCCAGGGGCCCAGGGAATCACAAGGTGTCTTCTGAGCTGAGTTTAAATGACAGAGACTGCAAAGAATATTTCAGGCAGGATGATTTGAGAGGTACCACCCTCCCTTACTATTAACTGATTTCACTGGGTAATCAAATTCCCTCACTCAAGAGTTTTCTCCACTCTTGCTGTCTATCCAAACACAGTTTTCTGTTAGTGTGCCTTTTTCCTCTAAGATTGGCCTTAAAAAGTTTATTCTAATAGAGAAATTAAGGGTTCGTGTTTAGATTGAAGGGATAAAGGAAATAGGGGTGGATTTTACACTTGCAGCAAAGACTGAATCATAGGTATAGAGAGTGAAGTTGATGAAGGGAAAAATTTTAGGAGAAAAAATTATGTGTTTGCCCATATGGAGTGTATGTGTTCAGATATATCTCCACTTCAGTGATTACAATAATATTATTTACTGTTTTGGTTCTTCCTTTGTTTTTTTTTAGTAACTGCAAACCACTTGTCAATATTTAGTTTCCATTCAGTAAGCTCAATATGAATCACTTTGTTTCAAAATATATTGTTCTCCATCTCAGTAGTTTTCTTTATATTTTGCACCAATACCTGATCAGAAAACAAAACAGAATTGAAAATATTGTTTACTGCATTCAGATCCCTGTCATGTTTCTGAGAAAAAAGCATGATTTTTTTTTTTGCATTATCCGCAAAAGAATAAATATGTGATTACCAGACAATCATCACTTTAACAAAATTCTAGACACATTGGCTGAATTGGTTTTGTCTTTCCCTAAGTAGAAAACACTTCTGAATAACACTGCTAGTTCAACCGGGAGTGTGAGAGGCACAGTTGTACATGGCTTTTAATCCTCCTTGAAATCCACAAATTATTTTTTTCAATCAACAAAATCTCTCATCCTTAACAGAGGCTTTTTAGGATGCTATTAATAAAAACAGTTTTCTGTTATAAGTGGTCTCCTAGTTTACCTAGGTGTTTAAAGTAAACAAAACCCTTGCCAGAAAACAATTGATCTCAATGCTATTGTAGTCAGAATGAAAGCAAGGGGTTTCATTGGTCCCTGGAGCCTGCAGGAACCCACCGGCATCAGGGACCAGGGTGTGGTCCAAACCAGGGACAGTTCTGTGTCAGTATTTAAATATCCCAGTTTTCTGGCTCCTTGAGGGGAAAGATGATTACAGATTTCTTAGAGATTCTTCTAAGTTATGAGAAGTGCGTCAATTCTTCGGCACTAAGCTTTCTTTATAGTCCAACACTCACATCCATAGTGACCACTGGAAAAACCATAGCTTTGACTATATGAAACTTTGTTGGTAACATAATGTCTCTGCTTTTTAATATTCTGTCTAGGTTGGTCATAGCTTTTCTTCCAAGGAGCAAGCGTCTTTTAATTTCATGGCTACAGTCACCATCTGCAGTGATTTTGGAGCCCAGAAAAGTAAAGTCTGTCACTGTTTCCCTTTTTTCTCCATTTATTTGCCATGAAGTGTTGGGAACAGATCAGTTCAGTCCAGCTCATTCACTCAGTTGTGTCCGACTCTCTGAGACCCCATGAATCACAGCACGCCAAGACTCCCTGTCCATCACCATCTCCCGGAGTTCACTCAGACTCGTGTCCATTGCGTCCAGATGCTATGATCTTAATTTTCTGAATGTGGAGTTTTAGCCAACTTTTTCACTCTCTTCTTTCACTTTCATCAAGAGGCTCTTTAGTTCTTCTTCACTTTCTGCCATAAGTGTGGTGCCATCTGTATATCTGAGGTTATTGATATTTCTCCTGGCAATTTTGATTCCAGCTTGTGCTTCTTCCAGCCCAGCATTTTTCATGATGTACTCTGCATAGAAGTTAAATAAGCAGGGTTGAAATATATAGCCTTGATGTACTCCTTTCCCTATTTGCAACTAGCCCGTTGTTCCACGTCCAGTTCTAGCTGTTGCTTCCTGATCTGCATATAGGTTTCTCAAGAGGCAGGTCAGGTGGTTTGATATTCCCATCTCTTTAAGAATTTTCCACAGTTGATTGTGATCCACACAGTCAAAGGCTTTGGCATAGTTAATAAGGCAGAAATAGATGTGTTTTTTTGAACTCTCTTGCTTTTTCAATGATCCAGTAGATGTTGGCAATTTGATCTCTGGTTCCTCTGTCTTTGCTAAATCGAGCTTGAACATCTGGAATTCACAGTTCACATACTGTTGAAGCCTGACTTGGAAAACTTTGAGCATTACCTTGCTAGAGTATGATATGCATGCAGTTGTGGGGTACTGTGAACTTGATCATTCTTTGCCATTGCCTTTCTTTGGGATTGGAATGGAAATTGACCTTTTCTAGTCCTGTGGCCACTGTTGAGCTTTTCAAATTTGCTGGCATATTGAGTGCGGCACTTTCACAGCATCATCTTTTAGGATTTGAAAGAGCTCAACTGGAATTCTTCCATTACTTCCATTACTTCCACTAGCTTTGTTCATAGTGCTGCTTCCTAAGGCCCGCTTGACTTTGCATTCCAGGATGTCTGGTTCTAAGTGAGTGATCACACCATTGTGATTATCTGGGTCATGAAGATCTTTTTTGTACAGTTCTTCTATGAATAGTTGCCATCCCTCTTAATATCTTCTGCTTCTGTTAGGTTACCATGATGTTAGATAATCATGATGGTATGCTCACTAATCTAGAGCCAGACATCCTGGAATGTGAAGTCAAGTTGGCCTGAAAAAGCATCACTATGAACAAAGCTAATGGAGATGATGGAATTTCAGTTGAGCTGTTTCAAATCCTCAAAGATGATGCTGTGAAAGTGCTGCACTCAATATGCCAGCAAATTTGGAAAACTCAGCAGTGGCCACAGAACTGGAAAAGGTCAGCTTTCATTCCAATTCCAAAGAAAGGCAATGCCAAAGAATGCTCAAACTACCACACAATTGTACTCATCTCACATGCTAGTAAAGTAATGCTCAAAATTCTCCAAGCCAGGCTTCAGAAGTAGGTGAACTGTGAACTTCCAGATGTTCAAGCTGGTTTTAGAAAACACAGAGGAACCAGAGATTAAATTGCCAGCATCTGCTGGATCATGGAAAAGCAAGAGAGTTCCAGAAAAACATCTAGCTCTGTTTTACTGACTATGCCAAAGCCTTTGACTGTGTGAATCACAATCAACTGTGGACAATTCTGAAAGAGATGGGAATACCAGACCACCTGACCTGCCTCTTGAGAAATCTGTATGCAGGTCAGGAAGCAACAGTTAGAACTGGACATGGAACAACAGACTGGTTCCAAATAGGAAAAGGAGTACATTAAAGCTGTGTATTGTCACCCTGCTTATTTAACTTATATGCAGAGTACATCATGAGAAACACTGGAAGAAACACAAGCTGGAATCAAGATTGCCAGGGGAAATATTAATAACCGCAGATATGCAGATGACACCACCTTTATGGCAGAAAGTGAAGAGGAACTAAAAAGCCTCTTGATTAAAATGAAAGAGGAGAATGCAAAAGTTGGCTTAAAGCTCAACATTCAAAAAACTAAGCGCATGGCATCTGGTCCCATCACTTCATGGCAAATAGATGGGGAAACAGTGGAAACAGTGTCAGACTTTATTTTTCTGGGCTCCAAAATCACTGCAGATGATGATTGCAGCCATGAAATTAAAAGACGCTTAGTCCTTGCAAGAAAAGTTATGACCAACCTAGATAGCATATTTAAATCAGAGACATTACTTTGCCGACTAAGGTCTGTCTAGTCAAGGCTATGGTTTTTCCCGTGGTCATGTATGGATGTTAGAGTTGGACTGTGAAGAAGGCTGAGCACCAAAGAACTGATGCTTTTAAAGTGTGGTGTTGGAGAAGACTCTTGAGAGTCCCTTGGACTGCAAGGAGATCCATCCAGTCCATTCTGAAGGAGATCAGCCCTGGGATTTCTTTGGAAGGAATGATGCTTATGAGAAACACTGGAAGAAACACAAGCTGGAATCAAGATTGCCAGGGGAAATATTAATAACCGCAGATATGCAGATGACACCACCTTTATGGCAGAAAGTGAAGAGGAACTAAAAAGCCTCTTGATTAAAATGAAAGAGGAGAATGCAAAAGTTGGCTTAAAGCTCAACATTCAAAAAACTAAGCGCATGGCATCTGGTCCCATCACTTCATGGCAAATAGATGGGGAAACAGTGGAAACAGTGTCAGACTTTATTTTTCTGGGCTCCAAAATCACTGCAGATGATGATTGCAGCCATGAAATTAAAAGACGCTTAGTCCTTGCAAGAAAAGTTATGACCAACCTAGATAGCATATTTAAATCAGAGACATTACTTTGCCGACTAAGGTCTGTCTAGTCAAGGCTATGGTTTTTCCCGTGGTCATGTATGGATGTTAGAGTTGGACTGTGAAGAAGGCTGAGCACCAAAGAACTGATGCTTTTAAAGTGTGGTGTTGGAGAAGACTCTTGAGAGTCCCTTGGACTGCAAGGAGATCCATCCAGTCCATTCTGAAGGAGATCAGCCCTGGGATTTCTTTGGAAGGAATGATGCTGAAGCTGAAACTCCTGTACTTTGGCCACCTCATGCGAAGAATTGACTCATTGGAAAAGACTCTGAAGCTGGGAGGGATCGGGGGCAGGAGGAGAAGAGGATGACAGAAGATGAGATGGCTAGATGGCATCACTGACTGGATGGATGCGAGCCTGAGTGAACTCCGAAAGTTGGTGATGGACAGGAAGGCCTGGCGTGCTGTGATTCACGGGGTTGCAAAGAGTCGGACATGACTGAACAACTGAACTGAACTGAATTGTTAGGTTAAACCATTTCTGTCCTTTATTGTTGTCCATCTTTGTATGAAATATTACCTTGGTATCTCTAATTTTCTTGAAATGATCTCTAGTCTTTCCCATTCTATTATTTTCCTCTGTATCCTTGCATTGATCTCTGAGGAAAGTTTCTTATCTATCCTTGCTATTCTTTGGAACTCTGCATTCAAATGGGTATATCTTTCCTTTTCTCCTTTGCCTTTTGCTTCTATTTTCTTAGCTATTTATAAGTCCTCCTGAAACAACCTTTTAGCATTTCTTTTTCTTAGGTCGGTTTTGTTCACTACCTCCTGTACAATGTCACAAACTTGCATCCATAGTTCTTCAGGCACTCTATCAGATCTAATCCCTTGAATCTATTAGTCATTTCCACTGTAGAATCATAAGGGATTTGATTTAGGTCATGCCTGAATGGTCTAGTTTTTTTGCCTAGTTTCTTCAATTTAAGTCTGAATTTGGCAATAAGAAGTTCATGATATGAGCCACAGTAAGCTCCCAGTCTTGTTTTTGCTGACTGTATAGAGCTTTTCCAGCTTTGGCTGCAAAGAATATAATCAATCTGATTTCAGTATTGACCATCTGGTGATGTCCATGTGTAGAGTCTTCTCTTTTGTTGGAAGAGGGTGCTTGCTATGACTAGTGTGTTTTCTTGGCAAAACTCCATTAGCCTTTGTCCTACTTCATTTTGTACTCCAAGGCCAAATTTGCCCATTACTCCAGATATGTCTTGACTTCCTTCTTTTGCATTCCTGTCCCCTATAATGAAAAAGACATCTTTTGGGGGTTTTAGTTCTAGAAGGTCTTGTAGGTCTTCATAGAACTGTACAGAGAACCAATTTAATAGAGAACTCAGTTGATAGTGATGATATTCTGTAATTGTATTTTTATGCTTTGGTACCTGGCCCTTATTCAGAAACTTTAGTATAATTGTTCTTCTAACAATATATTGAAATGTGCAGGAACTTAACCTCTGGAGTGAGAGCAGCATTGGTCCAAATTGTACCTTAGGTAACTGGTTAAACTCATGGACTCTTAGTTTCCTTGATGATATAAACAGAATAATGACTGTTCTTACTGTATAAGATTGTAGCAAGGGTTTAATAAAAACATACACATGAAGCAAGAAGTATGGTTCTGAGCACATTGACAATGAGAATTAGTACTGATTACTAATTTTATCTAAAAATTTGAAGCATCCTTCATCATGAATGTGTAGAGTACTTCAGACCACACTGATTTCAGTTCTAAGAGTTTTAACTTAAAGTTGAAATGTTAGGGCTTACATGTTTGGATGTGTGGATACACTCAGCACAATGTATTCTTCAAAGCATATGAGAGACTATTTGACGAGGATGGTTGATAGTCAAAAAAGCAGCTGTGCTGTGCTGTGCGTAGCCACTTAGTTGTGTCTGACTCTTTTTGACCCCATGGATTATAGGCTGCTAGGATCCTCTGTTCATAGGATTCTTCAGGTAAGAAGACTGGAGTGGTTGCCATGCCCTCCTGCAGGGGATCTTGCTGACCCAGGGATTGAACACAGGTCACCTGCATTGCAGGCAGATTCTTTACCATCTGAGTCACTAGGAAAGCTCAAGAATACTGGGTGGGTAGCATTCTGCAGGGGATCTTCCTGACCCAGGAATCAAACCGGGTCTTCTGCATTACAGGCAGAATCTTTATCAGCTGAGCTCCCAGGGAAACCCCAGGGAAATAGAGGGCCCTACAGATCTTGGGCAGTTTCTAAAAGCCTTACAATTATTGTTAAGATGCACAATATTTGTTACTATATTACATATAGTAAATACTTAGGAAATTAGTTAATCATTGGCAGTTTTGAGATTGAAATGCCTGATGCTACAATTGAGATTATAAAATATGTTTAAGGAAATATTAGAGATTGTTTACTTCAGATAAATTCTTTCCACAGAAACATAAGTTAGCTAGAGATTTTGTTCATGGAAAAAGGGGTTTTATTTGTTTTAGTAGTGTGAATTTTTGGTCCTTTTCTGTTATTATTTCTGGGTGAGTACAGAGCTCATGATTTATCTGAGACACTATTGGAGTTTCACAGGAGAAATTGTTGGAAAATATTTCAGTGTCTAAAGTTGCTGCAACAGCATTCATAAAAAAATATGGATTTTAGTAGAATTGAAAGATTTTCTTAAATTTCCATTAGATACTTTAGTGAAAACTTCACTGATTCCATGGAAATTAGTGAAGCCAAGATCTCCCATGTTGTTTCTGCGGTCTTTCTACTAACATACTCTGAATATCTCATCAAGTTTTTCTTGAATTTTAGTTCATGCTGTCAAAATACATCTTTTTTTCTAACCTCACTTTAATACTCAGATTCTACTATAACTATGATTGTTTTCAAAACATCCTGATACTAATAAATATTTAATTTTTACTTTACTCCCAGCCAACAGTAAAAAGTAAGCAAGCACTGGAATCGAGAATCAAACATATGTCTAAACTGTTGCTTCTATGGTCAAATATTGAGGAAGAGTTCAAGAGAGTCCCTAACCATAAAAAAAATAAAATATATATACTTAAAGGATCAAAACATAAAAAGAGACCTTTTTTGGTCCCAGTTTTTCCCTGTCATGGATATGTGCCATGGACATGCTGATGGCAACCAGAGATATTGGACCCAAGGAGGGAAACATGGCCCTGATGGCATTTTTTGCAGGTGGCCAGCCTTTCTCCACATGTTTCGTCCAGCTGCTTGAGACTGCTCTGCCTATGTCGTCAGACTGCTCTGCCTACATCATCTGTTCTAAGGTGTTGACCTTGGAGTCATAAGAATTGGGTTCAAATCTCAGTCTGGCAGTTCTTATTTGTGTGACCCTAGGAATGAGAAGTACCTCTTGGAGCATCAGCACATACATCTGTTAAAAATGGGACTGATAGTCTACTCACAAATTTATGGCAGGAAGGAAATGAAAGGATATATAAGGGACTAGCACAACACTGGCTGAAAATGAATATTGGTTGTCTTCTCTGACACACCCACCATGAAACAGAGTGTCCTCATGTAACATTTTATTATGTTCTGTCCCTGAAGAGAATCTGTTTGCAATTTTCATGCTTCACTGATCCAACTAAGAGATGTTAGAGAGTAAATGTCTCCATTTCTGATGTTGAATCTTACAGCTTTCTTACATCTTGCCATCCTTATTTTGAAAAAGGCAGGTTTAACCAACAGTAGGTTTGTCATTGTTACACAAATATTTCAGTACAAATTGTGTGATTGTGCAGAAAATAGATGGATTTAGAATATGGTATCTAAATCAAAAATTGTATCTTGAATTATCTAAGCCTTAGTCCCCTTCTCTTTAAGATGAGGATAATGTTTTTTTTTTTTTTCTTCCCCAGAGAGTATTTCTTGTACCAAATTAAATCTTTCTGTAGGAGAACATTTCAATATATCTCGATGTACAAACATAAAATTATAAAATTTACATTTCAAAGCAAACCACATTTGAGTTAGCCTATGAAGCTGTCACACTTCAACAGTGTGAAAATAGGGCAGGAATGATGATTTTTAACAATAAAAAAATGAGAGTTTTGAGTACAAACAACTCAAGCAGTGAGAATGTGAAGGAAAGAGGGATTGTGTGACCAATGGGCATTCCCCCTTGGTAGTCATTTGAAGTCAAGAAGCAACTGTAGTTCAGGGACACATAAATTGAGAGCAGTAAATATTAAAATTCAAAGTATTGCACTGGCAATGACCTCATTCCCATGATCTAAAACTGATCAGTCAAAATTAACAGTGATCATCTCTCCCACGTTATGGCTGCCACAGGTTCTCAGCAGCAATGAAGGCACTCGTGGTTATAACACCTGGAGAAGATGGAGGCTTTCTGTTGATTCTCAGCCACTGTCTTTCTTTTTAATGGCAATCATCTGGATACCAGCCGTGCTCACAGGTCTCAAATTCTTTTCTTTTCATCCATAGCATTAAGGATAGAGGAAACATACACACACACACACACACACACACACACACCCCTCACTTTGAGTAGTTCTTTTAATAAAGTATGGTAAGAGCTGTCTACAAGAGGAAAAATAAGTGGAAAACACACTCCCTAACAGTTTCTGGTCCAGGCAAGAGTGCCAGACCACCAGGCCTTGATGTGCTTGGACAATGCCAGAACCAGCAGGTCAGAAAACAGAACTTTGCTGAGGTATAAAGAATGAGAGGGGAATAATTTTTCACTTCTGGAGAGTCAGAATTCAGCCTAAGAGCAAAGAAGTAATGCCAATTTATTTTCAGAAATGTCCTTTACTGATCCTACTCTTTTTCTGTTATCAAGGAGAATCAGGAGGTGAGATGGGAAGGAGGGGTTAGAGGCTGGCAATGAGAGAGAGAAGGGAGAGGTTGGATATGAGCTTTAACAGAAATGGCTTTTGTTGGAAGAAATTTTATCATTTTGGTGCATGCTTAATTTTTAAAACCAGCCTCAATCAACCACTGAAGATGTGCCATCCTGTGTTTCCTCTGTCATTGGAAGTAGAATTGTATTTATTCATTCATTATCACAATGAACATTAACACTTTGATATCACATACCAACCTGAATGTTAGAAAAGCTATTTATATATTCTATGTTATGTATTTTAGCAGTGGGAAAATGCCTTCACAAGCAACATACTTTCCTGTATTGAGTTCTTTCAAAATTAAATTTATGGACCATTCATACATTCCAAAAGTGCACGGTCATTGTAGTGTCTGAATGTATCATATGACTTCAGGAATTCAGACGTGGCAGTTCTTCCTACTCAGGCATTAATTGTATAATTGGCAAGCTTAAATATAAAAATCAGTATATTTTTCTGGATTTTAAAATATATGTTGTGGATAATTTTGCTTACTGTTAATTTTAATGCTTGAAGTAGAAAAGGGTAGATATTTTTGTTTAAGAGTTTGGGGAAGAAAAGCCAAAACCACTTTGTAGAGTTACCAAAACGGATAGCAGTTTGGTATAAGATGTCAGCTTCTGGCTCCAACTGGTCTAAGTAGAGAAGGAGGAAAAAAAAAAAAAAAAAAAAAACAACCCACACAGATATTGCCTGAAAGGAAAATAGTCTTGGTCCTGCTATTAGCTGACTATTGGATTTTATGCAAATCATCTGCATTTTCCTGCCTGGCAATTTAATATCCCCATATCTGTTTTACTTCCCTTGAACAATAGATCTGCAAACAAGCTAGAAACATATAAAAAGGCCTTGAAAAATAAAGAGTTCTACCAAGAGAAAGTTCTATTATTATTATTTGGTTTCATGACTCATACGAATCATGCTCGCAGTGGCTTCCCTGGCAGATTTGTAACATTTTTCCTGGTTCTAAGCCCACTTTCACTTGGATTCTTTACAGTCTGGGTTTTTATGGAGGAGACATTCTGACTCTAGGTGAAGTGAGTTGTGATTTTGGATTTTTAGCAGTTTTCCACAGAAAAGAATTGACCTTTCCCAAGCATCATCTCTGTTTGTTGAAAAAAAAAAAAAAAGGTATTTCATCTTCAGTGAGACATAATCACCTTAATAGGCAAGACAACGAAGAATGGCAGCATGCTGCAGTTTCAAGAGATGGAACTCACACTTGATATCCTCAAACAGGTGACAAAAGTTGTAAAAAATCAGATTACTTTGTAAGATTGTCAGCCAAAGAAATGAGAACAAAACTAGGTTATGTTGGGCCAATGAAAGACCTGATAATATTTAGAGAATAAATAAAAGAAGAAAATGAATGAACTCACCAAAATGAAGCAACATGGAACACAGTAAAAACTGAGAAGCTTTTTTTCGCTTCGTGCACTTCTCTTTATACATGTGGGTACGGATGTGAGAGGTGGACTATAAAGAAAGCTGAGTGCTGAAGAATTGATGCTTTTGAACTGTGGTGTCTGAGATGACTCTTGAGAGTCCCTTGACTGCAAGGAGATCCAACCAGTCCATCCTAAAGGAGATCAGTCCTAAGTGTTCATTGGAAAGACTAATGCTGAAGCTGAAACTCCAATACTTTGGCCACCTGATGCAAAGAACTGACTCATTTGAAAAGGCCCTGAAGCTGGGAAAGATTGAAGGCTGGAGGAGAAGGGGATAACAGAGGATGAGATGGTTGGATGGCATCACCGACTCAATGGACATGAGTTTGAGTGAACTCTGGGAGTTGGTGATGGACAGGGAGGCCTGGTGTACTGCAGTCCATGGAGTCACAAAGAGTCAGACACGACTGAGCGACTGAGCTGAACTGAACATTCCTTCACTCCTGGTCAACTGATTGACCTTGTGTCTCCGGATTCAGTGAGCCAAGTTGAGGTTAAGGAGTATTTTTGATGTCTTGCCTACTGCTCAGCTTTCAACTGGGATTTTCCCTACCAAGGGCATGCAACCTAACAACAAAATCTTTATGATTCCCTCAATAGGACAGTGTACTCCACCACACACATAATGAATAGTAATAGTTTAAAAGGCATTCTTATGTCATTTTTATCAATTTCCTCATAGGCTATGATCACTTTAAGACAAAGTGATATTATTTTTGTTTATTTATTTTGTATTATTTTTTGTTTTTTCAACACCAAGCACGATATCTGGTACGACAATAGGAGTAAATAAATGTTTGTTGACATGTGAATAAACCCTTAGAGGCTATGCTGTGTGCAGTTGTTCAGTCGTGTCCGACGTTTCGTGACCCTATGGACTGTAGCCTGCCAGGCTCCTCTGTCCATGGGATTCTCCAGGCAAGAATGCTGGAATGAGTTGCCATGCCCTCCTCTAGGGCATCTTCCTGACCCAGGGATTGAACCCCCATCTCATGCGTCTCCTGCATTGGCAGATGTGTTCTTTACCACTGCGCTACCTGGGAAGCCCAAAGTGAAAGTGAAATCCAGTCAGTTGTGTCTGACTCTTTGTGACCCCTTGGACTATACAGTCCATGGAATTCTCCAGGCCAGAATACTGAGTGGGTAGTCATTTTCTTCTCCAGGGGATCTGCCCAACCTTGGGATTGAACCCAGGTTTCCTGCATTGCAGGCAGATTCTTTACCAGGGAAGCCTGTGGTATTAGCTGCACATAAGGCAATATACTAGGTGCCCATAGAGGAGAGGTACCTACATCTTTGTGTTCAGTACCTTTATCTATGAAATAAGGATGTTTCAATGTGTTGTAGCTACCTCATAGGATAGATCTGAAAACCAAAATAAGAAATCTGAAAGAAAGTTTATTGAAAATAAAAGATGCTCTAAGACAAAATGTTTCATTGATAAGCATCAATGTGACCATATAATGAATCACATTCATAAGCTCCCAAATCTGATTTCCTGTGTCAAAGTTAATTCCCATGGATGTGGGTCTTTTCTGAGACAATACTATGTGAAAGAGGCTTTGATGTATTTTCTGTTCTTAGTTTCTCTATCAGTTTGTTCTAAAGGGCAAACCTAGAGCTGAACTACTTGCCCGTTTAATCACGTGGAAATGTAAGGTGGCCTGTGTATACAAATTTGCAAATCATAATGGTTACCAAATGTGATGCCACAGGATAACTCTCAGGAAGTGTGAAAATAACATAGGGTAAGGAATGCCAAAGCAAACAGTCAGCTAAAATGAAGAGCACTTGAAGACAATAGAAGAAAAAGGAAGTACAGCAAGTCCTCTACACACAAACTTTCATAGACAAGAACAAATTATAAACTTATGGCCGTACAGTAGTGCATGGCCAGTTGTTAGCTGGGTATCTAGGCTGACTTCATTGGACTTAGGAACAAATTATACTTAAGAACACTCTCTCAGAATGGAACTCATTTGTATGTAGAGGACTTAATGTATCATAACGTGAACTTTTTAAGAAACAATCTAAAAGGAAAAGTAAATAACTATATGGCAAAAGCACCAGAAAACTGAACAAAATTTTGTTTCTTACAGAATAATTTACTTAACAATTTAACAACAGCCTAACAGATGCCAAACACTGGTCTTGGCCCAAAGGAAACATTTGCAAATGTGACAGTCCTTACCCTCCCTCAAGTCTGTTGAGGGACACGGCCATCGAAGTAGAATTAAACAATAGCATCCCTCCAACCCCAGCTCAGCCTCAAAGCCCTGTTAGTATTTATCTCCTCTCCTCCTGAGAACAGGAAGAAGGAAGAAAGGGCTTAGTCCAGAATGAATGAGAAAATCCAAGAGATAAGTTGGCCAAGGAGGGAAATGTTATGAAAACCTAAAGATCGACAGTAGAGAAAATGAAATGAGTGACACTCATGAGTATATATATATCTGCAGAGGAACAGGAGGGGACCAGGGGGACACTTCTGCAGCTTTCGAGCCTCAGACTCCTGAAAGCCATCAGTATTATTTCAGTCTTGTTTTTAATGATAAACACTGACTGGTGCCCAAGGTCATGACCTTTAGAGGGCAGTAGTTCACTAGTATCCACTGGAGATGAGATTGGCTCGCAGAGCTGTGATTAGAATAAAATGTGTGGAGATTTTTACATGGGTCATCTAGAAAGTGACTTTTTCTCCAGACACAACTGGGTTAAGTGTTTTTCTGGTGCCTACTTTTTCATTATAATGATGCCTTGGGGAATCTATGAAGGAAAGAAATTTAATCTGGCTATGAGTTAAGGTGTTGCTAGAAAAGCTTAAAATTCTTTGGCACTTTTTTTTCCCCAAGAAGGAAACTATAGACTTAACTGTTTTATAAATGTACTGACTTCTATTAGAGTTTTAAAGTAAACTGATAAGAAGGTTACAGCTCACAACCCCTGCCTGCTGGACTGAGAGGAGACACTCTCCCTTAGCATCACTCCTGGTCACCTTTTCTACGCTAGATCAGGTTCAAGATGACAGCCTTCTCTGGGTTGCCTCTGAATGGGCACACAGCTGATGAGAGGTGTTGGACTCATTATGTCCTCTGCACTCTGGGACCTTTACCGGAGGCTCAGCCTATGTTCAGCTGAAAGGAACTCCACAGAATTGTTCTGGCCAAGAGTCTTTGGCTCTGAACCAGTAAGAAAATATTCCCTAATTCTTTTTTATTTTCAAGCTAAGGTCAAAAAATCTTGAATCCTTAAGAGGTTTTCCAATGCCTTTCACTTGCTCTGTGTGCAGGACAACAACTTGGATTAAAAAAGGGTTACTCTTCTCCCTTTGATAGATGACATTTCACACCTTAAAGGAGGTACCTAAGCAGAGTCATCATACATGCTGTGACACTGTATGAATAAATTGAAACTTTTTCTTTGGCTAGCCATGCAATGCCTGTTTTGATTAAGTGCCACAGTCTCAGGGGGAAATCTGCTCAGAAGTTTCTGGAGTCATTTGGCTACTGACAACGTGACTTGCTTTAAAAAAGGAAAGGAGTAATGGTACAAGGTGGGGGGCAATGGTTGGGGATAGTAAATTTTCCCACTCAAAAATAGATTGATATTAGAGAAATGCAAACAAAAACAATGAAGTTCTACCCTACAGCTACTAATATGGCCATTGTGTCCTTGTGTGTTGCTCGTGGGAATATAAAATAGTGTAGCCACTATGGAAACCAGTATGGCAGTTCCTCAAAAATACTAAACATAGGATTCCATGTAATCCTGGAATTCATCTTCTGGTTACGTACCCAAAAGTGATTCAAACAGATAATTGTACACCCAGTTTCATAGCAGCATTATTCACAATAGCCAAAAATAACCCAAATGTCCATTGATAGATGAATGGATAAATAAAAGGTTTATTCATATACATACATTGAAGCATACAATAAGATAAGTAAAAGAAAGGTAATTCTAACACTTATTACAAAATGGATGAACCTTGAAGATATTATACTAAGTGATACAAGCCAGAGATAAAGGGACAAATATCATATGATTCCACTTATATGAGTTGCCTAAAATATTCACATTCATAGAGACAGGGGTCTGGGTGCAATGGGGAGTTATTGCTGAATGGGTACAGAGTTTCCATTTGGGAAACAAAAAGTTCTGGAAGTGTGTGATGATGGTTGGACTATGATGTGGATATATTCAGTGCCACTGACCTTAGACCTAAATGTCATATAAAATGTCATTTTTTTGTGTGGTTTATTTTGTAGCAAAAATGATTTTGGTGGATCACAAATAGCAGAAGCTGTAGCCATTGACATTTCTTTTCCAATGTTACCCCCAAGAATCTCCAGCAATAATGTCTTCACATGCATTTTTCTCCACCAGGCTACTTATGAGAAATACAGGTATGGAGGTTCTCCTATGTTTTGCATGGTGAACATATGCAAGTGTTTCTCTAGGGTTTGTTCCCAAGAGTTCAGTTGCTAACTCAAGTGAGTGTATCTTCAAATTTCCTAAATAATAACAAACAGATTCCCAAGGTGTTTATACTTGTTTAAACATTCACAAACACTAATGAGAGCTACTTTGCATTCTGGCCAACTTTTAGCAGCAGGTAATTGTATATTATAGGACTTTAATTTGTATTTTGCTGATTATCAATAATTTACTACATATATATTCCACATGTTCTATATATGTGCGTGCATGCATGTGTGCTAAGTTGCTTCAGACATATCCAACTCTTAGCAATCCTATGAACTCTGTTCATGGGATTCTCCGGGCAAGAATACTGGATTTCCAAGCCATTCTCCAGGGGATCTTCCTGACCTAGGGATCAAACCTATGTCTCTTGCAGCTCCTGCATTGCAGATAGATTCTTTACTGCTGAGCCACTGGGGAAGCCCAATCTATACATACTTATATATATTAGTAATGATACATAATTATATCATAATTAGTGATGTTGAGCATCTTTTCATGTACCTTTTGGCCATTGGTATGTCTTCCTTGGAAATAAGCCTATTCAGATCTTCAGCCCATTTTTTAATCACACTATTTGTGTTTTTTCACTGTTGAGTTGTATGTTCTTTGTGAAATATTCAGTTCAGTCGTTATATTCTTCAACTCTAAGATCTCTCTATAAAAATACTTTCTGTTTCCTCTTGTTTGTTTATTCATTGTTTTTCCAATTTCACTTAGTTGTCTATTTGCATTTTCTTATGTTTCACTGAAGTTTAGAGGGTTATTCTGAATTGTTTGTCAGTTGCTGTTGTTTAGCCACTAGGTAGTATCTGACTCTTTACGACTGCATGCACTACAGCGTGCCAGGCTTCCCCGACCCTCACTATCTCTTGGAGTTTGCCCTGGTTCAGGTCCACGTCCCTGATCTTTGTGAGACAAACATACATATCCATTTCTTTAGGGTCATTCATTGGACCTGTATTAGTTTCCAGGGCTAGTGTCATGTTTCCTTGATTATTCATGATTCTTGTGGCTTTGCCATGGTCCATGTACATTTGAGGAAGTAGGAATCTCTTCCAGTCTTCACAGATTGGCTTTGGCCAGCAAATCCCTTTACCAATCCATTCAGAGACTCTGAATGGGTTGTTTGGTGGTATTGTCAGGCAGGCTTGCTACTGAAGTCCATGGGTGGGAAGGGCTAGTTCCTGCATTAGCAGGTGCTCAAGCCTGGTATTGCATACTTGGGTCTATGGGGGCAAGCCTGATGCTTGGGTCTGCAGGGGTTGACTTGAAATTTAGGTCCACAGGAGGCTACCAAATGCTAGGGACCCATGGTATGAGTAATTATCTGGTTTTATTAGGGGTTGGTCTGGTACCAATGTGGGCTGCAAGCTTGGGTTTGCTGGAGTCCACTCTGAGACTGGGCCTGCCGGTCCACCTGTTGCTAACTGAGACATGAGCCTATGTCTGCGGGACTCCAGAGGGAAACCAACATCATAGGGGCCTGTTTGGCACTGGAGCTGAGAGCAACTTTGGTCTATCTGAGTCAGCCTGAAAGCTACGCTTTTGGGGACCAATCTGATGCTGAGGCAAGTGAGAAGTCTGAGTTCACAGGAGCTAGTTTGGAGGCTGACTCTGCAGGGGCCAGCCCGACACTAGGTACAGCTGAAAGCTCAGGTTTGCAGGAGTCTGTCTGGAGCCTGGGGCCAGAGGAAGTACCCAGGGCAAGAGAACTGCCTGTAGCTTTGATGGACTGAAAGCTTGGATTTCTGGAAGCCTGCCAGGGCTGTGGTGATACAATAGCCTCCTTGGGCTGTGGGGGTTGTCCAGCTTGTTCAACTTTTGGCCAGCTTTCTCTTGACTTGTAATGTTTATATGTAAAAGTTATTTATAAATGCTGGAAACTAAACCATTGTTTTTTTTTATATAAAACAAATATAATCTCTGAGTTGGTGGCTTCCTTTTTCACTCCCTTAATGGTGACTTTTGATTAATAGAATATCCTTATTTTAAAGCTAGGAGTCTCGCCATCTTTGACTTTGTAACTAGAGCTTTCTGTGTAGTATCTAGAAATGATAATACTCTTGCATCTTATACAGTAAATGTTCCATTGTTCTGTTTTTCATCCTTAGGTATTCAATAGTCTTAGAGTTGCTTTTTTGTGGCTAATGTGAAGTTGGGATCAACAGTACTTTTTATTCCCAAATGGACTCCCAAGTATCAGCCCTGTTTATTGAAAAGTCCCTTTTTTCCCCACCACAATTAAATTCTGACTTTATATTATATATTATTCTTTATCTAAGGGATGCTCTTCACTTCAAAATAGATAGAATGTTCTATGTGCCAGGCAGTGTTCTAGGCATATGTTCAGTTCAGTTCAGTTCAGTTGCTCAGTCGTGTCCGACTCTTTGCAACCCCATGAATCGCAGCACGCCAGGCCTCCCTGTCCATCACCAACTTTCGGAGTTCACTCAGACTCGCATCCATCACGTTAGTGATGCCATACAGTCATCTCATCCTCTGTCATCCCCTTCTCCTCCTGCCCCCAATCCCTCCCAGCATCAAAGTCTTTTCCAATGAGTCAACTCTTCACACGAGGTGGCCAAAGTACTGGAGTTTCAGCTTCAGCATCATTCCCTCCAAAGAAATCCCAGGGTTGATCTCCTTCAGAATGCACTAGTTGGATCTCCTTGCAGTCCAAGGGACTCTCAAGAGTCTTCTCCAACATCACAGTTCCAAAGCATCAATTCTTCGGTGCTCAGCCTTCTTCACAGTCCAACTCTCACATCCATACATGACCACAGGAAAAACCATAGCCTTGACTAGACGGACCTTTGTTGGCTATCTAGGTTGGTAATAACTTTTCTTCCAAGGAGTAAGCTTTTTTTTAATTTCATGGCTGCTGTCACCATCTGCAGTGATTTTGGAGCCCAGAAAATAAAGTCAGCCACTGTTTCCACTTTTTCCCCATCTATTTCCCATGAAGTGTTAGGACCAGATGCCATGATCTTCGTTTTCTGAATGTTGAGCTTTAAGCCAACTTTTTCACTCTCCTCTTTCATTTTCATCAAGAGGCTTTTTAGTTCTTCTTTACTTTCTGCCATAAGGGTGGTGTCATCTGCATATCTGAGGTTACTGATATTTCTCCTGGCAATCTTGATTCCAGCTTGTGTTTCTTCAAGCCCAGCATTTCTCATGATGCCCTCTGCATAGAAGTTAAATAAGTAGGGTGACAATATACAGCCTTGACGTACTCCTTTTCCTATTTGGATCCGGTCTGTTGTTCCATGTCCAATTCTAACTGTTGCTTCCTGACCTGCATATAGGTTTCTCAAGAGGCAGGTCAGGTGGTCTGGTATTCCCATCTCTTTCAGAATTTTCCACAGTTGATTGTGATCCACACAGTCAAAGGCTTTGGCATAGTCAGTAAAGCAGAAATAGATGTTTTTCTGGAACTCTCTTGCTTTTTCCATGAGCCAGCAGATGTTGGCAATTTGATCTCTGGTTATTCATCAGTAAACAATGCAGAATAAGATCTCCTGTCATTATTGATTTTACATTTTTGTAGGGAGAATCAAATAAGAAATGGGCAAAATAAATAAATTGTTTTTTTAAAAAGTGATAAGTGTTATAAAAAAGAAGGAAATGGTAACCTTCTCCAGTGTTCTTACTTGGAAAATCCCATGGACAGAGGGTTCTGGGGGGCTACAGTTGATGGGTTCACAAAGACTTGGACAAAACTGAGTGAATGAACACATTTTACAAAAAGAGACAAAGTAATCCTGGAATGGAAAAAGGTATCAGTTTATATTGGAATGATCAAAGCAAACACTTTGAAAAGGTAACATTAAAAAATTGAAGAAGCTTAGAAAGTTAGCAATGTGTTACTCCAAGGAAGAGGGATTGGCCAGTGCAAAGTCTAGGAGACCAATGTATGCCTAGCAAGATCAAAGAAAAAGCTAGGACACCAGTGTGGTGGTTTCAAAGTGAGTTACAGCCACATTAGTGGGAACTGAGGTCATAGAATTAACAAGGGACAGATTATGTTGGGTTCTAGGCCATTATAAGGTCTTTAGGGAGCACTGCATCATCTTGAACAATAAGATTTACATTTGTAGGATCCTACTGGCTGGGGTAAGAAGAGAAGCAGGAAGATTAATTAGGAGGATATTATACTGGTACACATTACATATGATTATAGTTTGAAACAGATGGTTCCAATGGAGGTAGACAAATCAGGTCAAATGCTGCATATTTTAAAAGTAGAGCCAATAGAATACACAAATAGATTGTTATGTTGTACAAAAGAAAAGGGTGAGTAAGAGTGAGTCTGGTTGGGTTTTGGGGGGAGATACTTAGAAATCCAATACCAGATGTATTGAGTTTGAGTCGTTCATTGGGCTTCCAACTAGAAATAATGAAAAAATGCAGAGATTTGAGTCTGTAGTTTCAGAGAGAGATATAAATTTAAATATAAATTTATCATTCTCCTCTGTTTTTTATTCTAAGAGGCAAACCTGTACTTTCTTAGATACATGGCTTTATAATTATAGAAGACTAGGTATGTGCAAAGGCAGTCCTTCATGAGTTTTTCTTTTCTAAGAATGTCTTAGATATTCTTGGTCCTTTGCATGTCCATAAAAACTATGGAAAAGTTTATCAAGTTCCACTAAAAACCAAAAGTAAAAATTAATGAATTTCAATGTAAATTACTTTCAATGTAATTTTTCTGAATCTGCAGCATAGTTTGAAATAATTAATAGTTTTGGAATAAACAAGAAAGTCTCATGGTCATAACCATGAGACTTTCAATGTGAATACTATTTATGTATCAGTTTATATAGGTCTTAATTTCTCTTAATAATATTGTATAGTGTTTTTGCATAGAAGTCTTACACATAATTCTTTAAATTTTTTGCCACTATCATAAAAGTTGTAGTAATTGCCCCTTTAGCACTCTCTGATAAGCAGTGGATTTTTGTTTGTTAATTTTTGATAGCTCAGTTGGTAAAGAATTCACCAGCAATGCAAGAGACCCCAGTTTGATTCCTGGGTCAGGAAGATCCCCTGGGAAAGGGATAGGCTACCCACTCCAATATTCTTGGGCTTCCTTGGTGGCTTAGCTGGTAAGGAACCTGCCTGCAATGAGGGAGACCTGGGTTTGATCCCTGGGTTCGGAAGATTCCCCTGGAGAATGCTACCCACTCCAGTACTCTGGCCTGGAGAAGTCCATGGACTGTATAGTATATAGGATCACAGAGAGTCAGACATGACTGAGCAACTTTCACTTCTTTTGTGATAATCTTATTAAAATCAATAATTTCTAATTCTGGATCTAATATTTAGATAATTATAATACTGAATTCTAACTTACTAATACTAACAATAATTCCTCTGTGAATTCTCTTGCACATTTTTGCTCTTTTTCTTTTTTCATTATTCCTCTTAGATTGGAGGAGGTAGGAACTATTGCACTAGGTAAGACCTACATGCTGAAATAGTGGCATTACACACCTTTATTTTTCTTTTCATTCCTCAAATGAACACTGTCAATGTTTTAAAAGTAGATATAATGTTAGTTTGAAGGTTTTTATAGATAAACTTTATAGGAAGTAGTTTCTTTCAGTTTGTGTTTGCTATGAGGTTTTGGATTTGGGTTGCACAATGGATGGGTTTTGTTTATCAGAAATTTCAGTATATATTGAGGTAACATTGATTTTTACTTTCAACATTCAATATAAATATATCTACTTATATTCTAATGTGAAAACAATTATACATCCTAGGGTAAACCTGTCTTGATCATGATATTGTTCTTTTAAAAAAATGTATTCTTAATTCTACTATCCTTTCACTTAAGCTTTTATGCCCCTGTTCTTATATGTACACATGATAATTTGCTTCAGTCATGTCCAACTCTTTGAGACCCTTTGGACTGTAGCCTGATAGGCTCCTCTGTCCATGGGATTCTCTAGGCAAGAATGCTGGGGTGGGTCGCCATTTCCTCCTCCAGGCCATCTTTGTAACCCAAAGATAGAACCTGTGTCTCTTACATCTCCTTCATTGGCAGACACATTCTTTTCTACTAGCACCACCTGGAAAGCTCTCTTCTTATGAATTGCATGAAATTATCTTATAATTTCCTTTCCCTTATGCTCTTCTTGTTGCATTTTAGTTTCTAGGTTTATGTTAGCTTCAGAAAATGAGGCACAGGATATTTCCTGTTTGTCTTTTCTCATCAGTATTAGAGTTGCGCCATTTATGCTTTCATTACTTGTAAAAACCCTCTGATGAAATTGCCAACATCTGCTGGATCATGGCAAAAGCAAGAGAGTTCCAGAACAACATCTATTTTTGCTTTATTGACTATGCCAAAGCCTTTGACTGTGTGGATCGCACTCAACTGTGGAAAATTCTGCAAAAGATGGGAATACCAGACCACCTAACCTGCCTCTTGAGAAACCTATATGCCGGTCAGGAAGCAATAGTTAGAATTGGACATGAAACAACAGACTGGTTCCATATAGGAAAAGGAGTACGTCAAGGCTGTACATTGTCACGCTGATTATTTAACTTCTATGCAGAGAACATCATGAGAAATGCTGGGCTGGAAGAAGCACAAGCTGGAATCAAGATTGCCAGGAGAAATATCAATAACCTCAGATATGCAGATGACACCACCCTTATGGCAGAAAGTTAAGAGGAACTAAAGAGCCTCTTGATGAAAGTGAAAGAGGAGAGTGAAAAAGTTGGCTTAAAGCTCAACATTCAGAAAATGAAGATCATGGCATCTGGTCCCATCACTTCATGCGAAATAGATGGAGGAAAAGTGGAAACAGTGTCAGACTTTATTTCTTGGGCTCCAGAATCACTGCAGATGGTGACTGCAGCCATGAAATTAAAAGACGCTTACTCTTTGGAAGAAAAGTTATGATCAACCTAGATAACATATTGAAAAGCAGAGACATTAGTTTTCTAACAAAGGTCCATCTAGTCAAGGCTATGGTTTTTCCAGTGGTCATGTATGGATGTGAGAGTTGGACTGTGAAGAAGGCTGAGCACCGAAGAATTGATGCTTTTAATTGTGTGGTGTTGGAGAAGACTCTTGAGAGTCCCTTGGACTGCAAGGAGATCCAACCAGTCCATTCTGAAGATCAGCCCTGGGATTTCTTTGGAAGGAATGATGCTAAAGCTGAAACTCCAGTACTTTGGCCACCTCATGTGAAGAGTTGACTCATTGGAAAAGACTCTGATGCTGGGAGGGATTGGGGGCAGG
>SJYC01120361.1:0-34654 GCA_006408675.1 Madoqua kirkii
TGGAAGGAATGATGCTAAAGCTGAAACTCCAGTACTTTGGCCACCTCATGTGAAGAGCTGACTCATTGGAAAAGACTCTGATGCTGGGAGGGATTGGGGGCAGGAGGAGAAGGGGATGACAGAAGATGAGATGGCTGGATGGCATCACCGACTCGATGGACGTGAGTTTGAGTGAACTCCGGGAGTTGGTGATGGACAGGGAGGCCTGGTGTGCTGCGATTCATGGGGTCGCAGAGTCGGACACGACTGAGCGACTGAACTGAACTGACCATCCCATTGCATACATGTACATCTCCTGTGAACATAAGGTGCACGTACCTTTTTGAATCCTAGTTTTGTCCAGATATATGCCCAGGAGTGGGATTGCTGGATCACAAGTCAACACTATTTTCAGTTTTCTGAGGACCTTCCATACTGTTTTCCACAGCAGCCACAACAGTTTACATTCCCACCAACAGTGTAGGAAGGTTCCCTTTTCTTTACATCCTGTCCAGCATCTGTTATTTACAGACTATTTAACAATGGCCATTCTGACAGACTGTTTTCTAACCACTGAATTTTAAAGTTCTCTACATGTTCTGGATACTTCTTTTATCAGGTAGATAATTTATAAATACTTTCTCCAGCTTTCTCATTCTCCTAAAAACATCTTTGGAAGAGCAGAAGTGTTTAATTTTGACAAAATCCAATTTTTCCATTTGTCTTTGACAGATCATGCTTTTGTTGTTGGATCTAAGAAACCTTTGTCTAATTTATGGTGACAAAAGTCTTCTCTCACTTTTCGTCTACAAATTCGACAGCTCTGGTTTTGATTAGGGCCAGGATGCACTTTGAGTTAATTTTTCATACATGTTCGTACCAAAGTCCTGCACCAAATGTTGAAAAGATTATCCTTTCATCACTAACAAGTCTTTGAACCTCCACAGAGTTTTCCATGTATGCGTGGGTTTGTTTCTAAACTTGATTCAGTCCCACTGATGTGTCTGTTTTTAAGCCAATACTGCACTATCTTCATTGCTGTCATTTTTTTAAGTCTTGAAATCAAATAATGTTCACCTTCATTACCAAAGTTGTTCTGGTTATTCTAGGTCCTTTACATTTCCTAAGAATCTTAGAATCCACGTGTCAAGCGCTACAAAAGAACCTCTATTTAATCCACAGGCAATTTTGGGAGAATTCACAGATGAACGGGGGCTTTCCTGATGGCTAATATGGTAAAGAATCTGCCTGCAGTGCAGGAGACCTGGGTTCAATCCTTGGGTCCAGGAAGACCCCATGGAGAAGAGAATGGATAAACCATCTAGTATTCTTGCCTGCAGAATCCCATGGCCAAAGGAGCCCGGCTACGGTCCCTAGAGTCACAGTCGGACCTGACTGAGCGACTAACACTTTGACTTCCACAGGTGAACAATACAGACTCTTCTGACCCACAGACAGTACATGTCTCCATTCCTCCAGGTTTCCCTGGTGGCTCCCAACAGTATTGCAGTTTTGGTGTACAAAATCTACAGAGTCTTTTGTCAAACTTCAGTTCAGTCGCTCAGTTGTGTCTGACTCTTTGTGACCCCGTGGACAGCAGCACGCCAGGCTTCCCTGTCCATCACCAGCTCCCAGAGCTTGGTCAAACTCATGTCCGTCGAGTCGGTGATGCCATCCAACCATCTCATCCAACTTACCTTTAATGTATTTCATTTCTTTGATGCTGTTACAAAAATAATTCTAAATTCTGACTTGTATGTTTTCCTTGTTAATATATAGAAATGCAATTGATTGTTGTGGCTTTTGTTTGCTTTCGGCTGAGCTGCACAGCACGTGGCATCTTAGCTCCCCGACCAGGGATCAAACTCACGCTCCTTTCGTCGGAAGCACAGCGCGCCAGGGAAGCTCTTTTTATGTACTTATTTTGTATCCTTAAAACCTTACAAAATTAACTTGTTAGTTCTAGGAGCTTTTTTGTAAATCTCATCAGATTTTTAACAGAGACAATCACATCATTTGCCAATAAGTTCACTTTTACTTCTTTTCCAGACTGCTGCTGCTGCTGCTGTTGTTAAGTCACTTCAGTCGTGTCCGACTCTGTGCAGCCCCATACACGGCAGCCCACCAGGCTCCCCGTCCCTGGGATTCTCCAGGCAAGAACACTGGAGTGGGTTGCCATTTCCTTCTCCAATGCATGAGAGTGAAAAGTGAAAGTGAAGTCGCTCAGTCGTGTCCGACTCTTCGAGACCCCATGGACTGCAGCCCACCAGGCTCCTCCACCCATGGGATTTTCCAGGCAAGAGTACTGGAGTGGGGTGCCATTGCCTTCTCCTAGTTGCCTTTTATTTATGTTTCTTCTCTGACTGCCCTAGCTAGAGCCCCAGACAAGAATGAATAGAAGTGGTGGATAGAATCCATCCTGTCTCATTTCTGATCTTAGGGTAAAGGCATTCAGTCTTTGAAGCTGAAGGGGTTTTGCAGATGGCCCATATAACACTGAGGGGCTTCCCTGGTGGCTTAGCTGGTAAAGAACCTGCCTGAAAGGCTGGAGACTGCCTGCAATACAGGAGACCCGGTTTGATCCCAGGTTCAGAAAGATCCCCTGGAGAAGGAAATGGCAACATGCCTTTTATTTATGTTTCTTCTCTGACTGCCCTAGCTAGAGCCCCAGACAAGAATGAATAGAAGTGGTGGATAGAATCCATCCTGTCTCATTTCTGATCTTAGGGTAAAGGCATTCAGTCTTTGAAGCTGAAGGGGTTTTGCAGATGGCCCATATAACACTGAGGGGCTTCCCTGGTGGCTTAGCTGGTAAAGAACCTGCCTGAAAGGCTGGAGACTGCCTGCAATACAGGAGACCCGGTTTGATCCCAGGTTCAGAAAGATCCCCTGGAGAAGGAAATGGCAACCCTCTGCAGTATTCTTACCTGGAGAATTTCATGGACAGAGAAGCCTGGTGGGCTACAGTCCGTAGCGTCGCAAGAGTCAGACATGACTTAGCAACTAAAACACCACCAGCTATATAAATTGGGGAAATCCCTTCAATTCCTAGATTGCTGAGAATTTTTATTAAAAATGGATATTGAACTTTGTTAAACACTTTTTGAAAAGAGAGGAAGAGGGCCTCTATTAAAATGACCATATGTGTTTTCTTTCTTATTTTGTTAAAATGATGTATTACATTGATTGGTTTTCTGATATTTAAATTAAACAATATATTCCTGGGATAAAACACATGGTAGTCACAATGTATGGAGAGGGCATGGCAACCCTCCCCAGTATTCCTGCCTGGAGAGCTCCATGGACAGAGGAGGCTGGCAGGCTAGAGTCCATGGAGTCACACACATACACAAAAAATTAAATTAAATGTGTAATTTCTGGTATTATTTCTTCTTTAAATGTTTGATAAAATTTACCAGTAAAGCCATTTCAGCTTAACATTTTCTTTGTGAAAAGATATTTAACTACAAATTCAATTTCCATAACAACAGATCATGCATGCTAAGTTGCTTCAATTATGTCTGACTCTTTGCAACCCCATGGACTATAGCCCACCAGGTTCCCCCATCCCTGGGATTCTCCAGGCAAGAACACTGGAGTGGGTTGGCATTTCCTCCTCCAATGCATGAAAGTGAAAGTGAAGTCACTCAATCGTGTCCGACTCTTCGCAACCCCATGGACTACAGCCCACCAGGCTCCCCCATCCCTGGGATTCTCCAGGCAAGAACACTGGAGTGGGTTGGCATTTCCTTCTCCAAGGCATGAAAGTGAAAGTGAAGTCACTCAGTCATGTCCGACTCTTCGCAACCCCATGGACTGCAGCCCACCAGGCTTCTCTGTCCATGGGATTTTCCAGGCAAGAGTACTGGAGTGGGGTGCCATTGCCTTCTCCACATGCTAAGTTGCTTCAATTATGTCCAACTCTTTGCAACCCCAAGGACTATAGCCCACAAGGCTCCTCTGTCCATGGGATTCTCCAGGCAAGCATACCAGAGTGGGTTGCCATGCTCTCCTCCACGGGATCTTCCCCACTCAGGGATCAAACCCGGATTGCTTATGTCTCCTGCATTGGCAGGTGGATTCTTTTCCGCTGGGTCACTGGGGAAGACCAATAATAGATTATAGGGTTATTTAATTAATTAGTGAATATTGGTACTTGGTGTCTTTCGGATTATTTCTTTCATCCAGTTGCAAATCTATTGGGGTAAAGTTTTTCATATTAGTCCCTTATATTTCAAGTGACTGTACAATCTGTAGTGATGTCATCTCGCTTATTTTTTTTTACTATTTTTAATGAATTTGGCTGCACTGAGTCTCAGTTGTGGCACTCAGTATCTACGACTTACCATGTGGCACATGGGATCTTCTAGTTTTGGCAATCCAGACCTAGTTCCCTGACCAGGGATTGAACCCAGGCCCCCTGCCTTGGGAGCACAGAGTCTTAGCCAGTGGACCAACAGGGAAGTCCCTCACCTCACTTACTTCTGATGTAGGTTATCTGTGTCTTCTCTCTTTCTTGACTCATCAGTCTGCATAGTAACTCATCGGTTTTACTGGTCTATTCAAAGAATGCTGGGGACAGATTGAAGGCGAAAGGAGAAGGGGGCGGCAGGGGATGAGATGGTTAGATAGCCTCATGCTCAATGGACATGAGTTCCAGCAAACTCTGGAGACAGTGAAGGTCAGGCAAGCCTGATGTGCTGCAGTCCACGGGGTCACAAAGAGTCAGATACGACTCAGCAACTGAACAACAGCAAAGAATTAGCTTTTGGTTTCACTGATTTTCTCTACTGTCTTTCAGGGGCCTTTATTTTTTTAAACTGATTTCCATTCTTTTTAATTTCCTTTTTCTACTTAATTTCACCCTTTCTTTTCACGACTCTTAAGGCAAGAACTGAGGCTAGAGACCTTCCTTCTTCCCCAGTAGAGGGGGTTTCATGCAACGTCCCCTCCACTATTTGATTAACAGTGTTCCTGCAAATTCTGGTGTCTACTGCTTTCACTTTTCTTCAGCGCAAAATATTTTCTAAGTTCCATTTTGATTTTTCCTTTGGCTTATAGGTTGTTCACAAGTGTGCTATTTAGTTTCCAAATATGTGGACATTACCCAGGTGTCTTTTCTGTCGTTGATTTCTAACACTCTTCATTAACTTGAAACTTCTTTAATTTATTGAGACTCGTTTGTGGCCCAGAACACAATCTACCTTGGTAAAGATGTCCAATTCAAACAATGTGCATTCTTGCCTTGTGAGATGGAATTGCTCTATAAATGTCAATGAGGTCAAGTTGTCCAGGTCTTACCAATTACTGAGAGAGGTATATTGAAATCCTTGACCATAATTATGGGTTTTCTGTTTCTCCATGTGGGTCTATCAGACGTTGCTTCATTTGTTTTGAAGTTCTGTTATTAGGTACATAAATCCTTAAGAAGTCCTTTTCTTGAACTGACTTCAATATCACTGTGAAATGACCTTCTTTATACGGGGCAGTAGTCTTTACTCTGAAATGTACTTTATCTGATATGAATATAGCCACTTTGATTTTTTATCATTATTATCACAGTAAATCTTTTCCTACCTCTCCGTGTCTTCGCATTTAAGGTGTTAGTGCTCAATCGCTAAGTCGTGTCTGACTCTTTGGGACCCCATGGACTGCAGCATGCCAGAATTCCCTGTCCTTCACCATCTCCTGGAGTTTGGTTGGATTCATGCCCATTGAGTTGGTGATGCCATCCAACCAACTCATCCTCTGCCGCCCTCATCTCCTCCTGCCTTCAGTCTTTCCTAGCATCAGAGTCTTTTCCAATGAAGCAGCTCTTTGCATCAGGTGGCCAGAGTATTGGAGCTTCAGCTTCAACATCAGTCCTTCCAATGAATATTCAGGGTTGATTTCCTTTAGGATTGATTGGTTTGATTTCCTTGCAGTCCAAGGGACTCTCAAGTCTTCTCCAGCACCACAATCCGAAAGTATCCATTCTTCAATGTTCAGCCTTCTTTATGGTCTAATTTTGTTTTATTTTCTGTAGGTAACACACAGTACCGGGCTTTTTCAATCCAACTTAACAATCTCTACCTTTTAATTGGGACACTGTCTTTACATTTTGTGTGATTATTGGTATAGCTAGTTTAAATCTATAAACTTGTGTTCTATTCATTTCATTTTTTTTGTTCTTTTTTCTCTCGTTTTGAATTAACTGTATTTTTGTAATTCTATTTTATCTCTTTTGTTAGCTTATGTCTTTATTTTGCTATTTCGCAATGGCTTTGGGACTCAGTACACATTTCTTACTTAATCAATGTCTACCTTCAGCCCCCATTATATGACTCTGCAGAGAGAAAATGAACTTTAAAATAATAAACTTCCATTTTCCCCTCTTGAGTTAGTCACTCAGTCGTGTCGGACTCTTTGTGACCCCGTGGCCTGTAGCCCGCCAGGCTCCTCTGTCTGAGGGATTCTCCAGGCGAGGATACCTGGAGTGGGTGGCCATCTCCTTCCCCTTCGGACCTTTATGCTATTGTTGTCATTCACGTTTTTTTTATGTATGTAATAAAACTCACACTACATTATTATTTTTTAAAGTCAGCTATCTTTCAGGAAGATCTAATAATATGAAAATTATCTTGAATATTTGCCCATGTGGTTAGCATTTCCAGTGCTATACATTCCCACATGTAATCCATATTTCTGCATGGTATCAATATTCTTTTGCCTAAAGGACTTTTTATAACCTTTTTATGATGCAGGTCTATTGGCAATGAATTCTTTCAGCTTCTGAATGTGTTTATCTGACTCTAGAATATAACTAGACATACACCCAGGCAAAACTATAATTTGATACCTATGTACCCCTATGTTCATAGCAGAACTATTTACAATATCCAAGACATGGCAACAAGCCAAATGTCCATCAGCAGATGACTGGATAAAGATAATGTGCTATAATGGATGTGAGAGTTGGACCATAAAGAAAGCTGAGCACTGAAAAATTGATGCTTTTGAAATGTGGTGTCGGAAAAGACTCTTGAGGGTCCCTTGGACAGCAAAGAGATTAAACCAGCCTATTTCCTAAAGGAAATCAGTCCTGAATATTCATTGGAAGGACTGATGCTAGCTGATGCTTCAATACTTTGGCCACCTAATCCGAAGAATGACTCTTTCCCTGGGGAAAGCTTGAAGGTAGGAGGAGAAGAGGACAACAGAGGATGAGGTGGTTGGATGGCATCACTGACTCAATGACCGTGAGTTTGAGCAAGCGCTGGGAGTGGGTGAGGAACAGGGAAGCCTGGCGTGCTGCAGTCCACGCGATGGCAAAGAGCTGGACACAACTGAGCAACTGAACTGAACTGAGTCACCTGGAAAGCCCATGAAAAAGCATATACATACATACATGCGTTAGTCACTCAGTCGTGTTCTACTTTTTGTGACCCCATGGACTGCAGCCCACCAGGCATTTCTGTCCATGGAATTCTCCAGGCAAGAATACTGGAGTGGGTTGCCATTCACTTAAGTAAAACTGAATCACTTTGCTATACAGCAGAAATTAACACAATGTCGTAAATCAACTATAAGTTAATAAAATGTTTTAAATATAAAATTATTCTGAGCAAAAAAATATTAAAATAAAAAAGAATGCAACTAGAACTAACACTTTACAGTTGTATGCACACACAAAGGGTTTAAGGGGTGCAGTTTTAATGTAAAATCAATGCGCTGAGAATCTCACTGCCGTCAACAGAGGTAAAATATTATTTTTTGTTTGCTGAACTCAGCCAGGAATTGATCACCATTTCAGGAAATGACATCACAATGGCGGGCCCTCGGGTTATGTGGCTCCGCCCCATAGCAGCAACTCGCACTTGAAACAGATGAGTCTGTGGCGAGTTCAGCTACCTTCTACCGCTTCTCTACTTCAACCACAGCCGACCCTGAGGATTGGCACATCACTGATTCGCCTTCCTGTGTTTCCTTTTGCATTACACTCAAGGTGTTACATCTTTCTTTTTAATTTTATGTAGTTTATAGAACCTATGGCTTTCAAAGAAAATAAATAATGAAGATTAGTTTTCGAATGGGGCATGAAAACTACCCCACATTAGTGGCTTCAGACAATCGTATCTTGCTCACGATTCTGTGGGCTGGCACTTGGGCAGGACCCTGCTGGAACGGCTTCCCTTTGCTCTACAAGCACACTGGCAGATCTCTGGTTCTTCCGCCTTTTCTAAATCCAGCTTGTACATCTGGAAGTTCTCAGTTCATGTGCTGCTGAAATCTAGCTTGAAGGATTTGGGGCGGTACCTTGTTAGCACGTGAAATGAGCACACCTGTACAGCAGTCTCAACACGCTATGGCACTGGGAAGCCTGGGGTCGCCGAGAGTCCGACAGGGCTTCCGGACTGCACACCAGCACTGCTGGCAGAGCGCACGTTGCCTTTGAGACTAGCTGGCCCATTAGCCCGGGACTGGCTGGGGGTGATGGCCACGGGTCTGGCAGTTGGCTGGGACCGTAGCCCGAGCACCTCGCTCTCCTTCCAGCCTCTCCAGGTGACTAGCCCAGGCTTCCTGACACGGGGACTTGGTTCCAAGACAGAGAAGGAAGATGCTACAAAGGCTTTTGAAGGCTTGGCTCTGGAGCCACCCAGCATCAAGTCCCTGGCATTCTAAAGGTCGTGGTCAATCACAAGAGTAGCCAGGATGCCAGGGGTACAGTTACAGACACAGCCTCTCTTTGTTTTCTCTTTTCTGGCCACACCACACAGCACGTGGAATCTTCCCCAACCAGCGACCAAACCCACACCCCCTGCACAGGGAGCTCGGAGTCTTAACCACTGGACCACCAGGGACGTTCCCCAGACACAGCTTCCTGAAGAGAGGAGCAGCAACAGCAGATCACTCACGCAGGGCGTCCATGGATGGAGGGAATCTGAGCTGTATTTTGTAACTTACCACAGAGAATTACAAAATATGTGTATAAAAGGGACCTCAGAGCGGTTACCATTGACAACCACTGCTACAAACAGCACTTTCTCCAATTCACCCCTCACCTGCCCCCCCGCAAAGGACGCGCACCCTTTCTCGATTCCTCATGCAAACAAATGAGAATTCTCTGTGTCCTTGGAAGAGCCTCACCTCCACAGATGATGGCAATGATCTGCTAAGGAAGAGGGCAACATTTGTCTGCAACAGTTAGCGTTCTGTACCAAGCCTTTCTCAAACCGTCAGAAAGACACAGAGTTCAATGGGGATTAGGTCATTACCTTTTCCTCGCTTCATTTTTCTAGAAATAGATGAACCAGGACATTGTTAGCCTGTAGCAGATTTTCACATAAGGGGTCTTCGTTACTAGATAGCTGGGGAATTAATTTGATGAGCTAACACATTAATTATGGGCTTCCCAGGTGGCACCAGTGGTAAGGAACCTGCTTGCCAACACAGGAGGCCTAAGAGTTGTGGGTTCAAACCCTGGGTCAGGAAGAAACCCTGGAGGAGGGCACGGCAACCCACTGCAGTATTCTTGCCTGGAGAATCCCATGGACAGAGGAGCCTGGCGGGCTACAGTCCACAGGGTCCGAAGACTCAGACACGACTGAAGGGACTGAGCATGTGCCACATAGTCATTAAATAAAGGACCGTGACTGGGTTCCACTGGGCCTCAAGCAGACTTGCCCCTGACATTCAACCAGTGAGGGGCACCCCACACATCCTTTCCTGCACCAGGGACAGCCAGAGAGTGGCACCCCGGGCATCAAAGAGCCCGGTCAATGAGCACGACCATGCCCGACCCAGGGACGGGGTCAACCAGCGTGGCCTGGGGAAGTTTGGGACACCGTGTGCCCCACTACGGACAGCTGCAGAACTCTGAACTCTTACAAAAGGACAAACTGTCCAGACCCAGATTCTCCCAGCCTGGCCTTTCCTGATGTACCTTCCTCCCAACCGCGGGTGACGCACACACAGGCAGGATGAGCACGAACTACAGTGAAAACCAACAGACACTATGCTCGGAGGGCATGAAGTCTCAGTGCTTTTAATGACTTACACCCAGGTTGGGAGGGCTGGTACATCAGGGTATTCTCTCTTCATTCAGGAAACTTCCTCTCCTGCGACTGTGATGCCAACAGTCCTATCCGTCCGCATGCACTCTCAGGGAACCTCTGCTCAAATGCCACTACCTCCAGACTGGTCCCAGAGAGGCAAAAGGACTTCACACCCACATGCAGCCTGCAAAACACTGAACAGAGGCAAGTTCAGGATCCACAGTAACCTCGGTGTTCCTGACAACAGCTGGTGGCCAAGCAAGCATGCCAACCAAATGCAGACGTGGGGACAGTCTCCCTGAACACCACTGGGGTGTCCCAGAGACTACGCCATCCCATGTGGCTGAACTAGGGCACAACCTACTCCAGGAAATAGGTCTGAAAGCCTGTCAGGCAACAGACAGCAGATATGCATTCTCGCCACATTCCACATAAAAGGTGACATTCAAGTGACACTGGGCTTCCCAGGTGTCACTAGCAGTAAAGAACCCACCTACAATGCAGGAGACCCAGGTTCAATCCCTGAGGCAGGAAGATACCTGGAGGAGGGCATGGCAACTCACACCAGCATTCCTGCCTGGAGAATCCCATGGAAAAAGGAGTCTACGGGGCTACAGCCCATAGGGTCATAAAGAGTCAGACACAACTGAAGCAGCTTAGCACACAGCACTCAAGATCTGTAGAAAGCAGCGATGATGGCAGCATATAATTATATAAAAAGAAGTAGAGACCACCCAGAGGAAAGCTATGGCAAGCCTAGACCGCGTATTAAAAAGCAGAGACATTACTTTGCCTACAAAGTTTCCTATAGTCAAAGCTATGGTTTTTCCAGTAGTCATGTAAGAATGTGAGAGCTGGACAATAAAAAAAGGCTGAGCGCTGAAGAACTGATGCTTCAAACTGTGGTGTTGGAGAAGAATCTTGGGAGACTACAAGAAGATCAAACCAATCCATCCTAAAGGAAATCAACCCTGAATATTCACTGATGCTGAAGCTGAAGCTCCAATCCTTTGGCCACCTGATGCAAAGAGCTGACTCACTGGAAAAGACCCCGATACTGGGAAAGACTGAAAGCAGGAGGAGAAAGGGATGACAGAGCATGAGATGGTTGGATGGCATCACCGACTCGATGCACATGAGTTTGAGCAAGCTCCAGGAAATAATGAAGGACAGGGAAGCCTGGCTTGCTGCAGTCCATGGGGTCGCCAAGCATCAGACACGACTGAGTAACTGAACGACAACAATGAGACCACGCCTCCCTCCAAAAAACAACACACACCAAATCAAATCCTTGGATCTTACACTGCAATTAACTTGGGGAACAATTAGGTTTCATTTCATCCTCCAAGAGTGGGGACATCTATTAGGAAACCTGATCTCCATGCATCAGACTTGGCTGGTGACCAGCCAAGAGGCCTTCACCAGGTCAGCGAGCTGAGTGTTGGGTGCTCCTAGCTGCCTCCTCCAGAGGGTTTCCTCCCCCATCCCCAGGAGCCATGCCTCTGAAAACCAATGCCCCTTCCATGGGCAGTCCAAAACCAGAGGATTCAAGAGCCCTCCTTCCTGCCTCCAGATAAGACCAACTGGGGGCGACCTGTGCTCATTGATGAGGGATGCTCCCCTAGGTGCTAAACAGCCCCACTCAGCTGCCCTCATGCTGTTAGCTTTCACGCATCACAGCTAGTGTGTTTACTATCCCACTTGACTATGACATCTGTTCAAGGCTATGGTTTTTCCAGTGGTCATGTATGGATACGAGAGTTGGACTGTGAAGAAGGCTGAGCGCCAAAGAATTGATGCTTTTGAACTGTGGTGTTGGAGAAGACTCTTGAGAGTCCCTCGGACTGCAAGGAGATCCAACCAGTCCATTCTGAAGGAGATCAGCCCTGGGATTTCTTTGGAAGGACTGATGCTAAAGCTGAAACTCCAGTACTTTGGCCACCTCATGTGAAGAGTTGACTCATTGGAAAAGACTCTGATGCTGGGAGGGATTAGGGGCAGGAGGAGAAGGGGATGACAGAGGATGAGATGGCTGGATGGCATCACTGACTTGATGGACGTGAATCTGAGTGAACTCCGGGAGTTGGTGATGGACAGGGAGGCCTCACGTGCTGCGATTCATGGGGTCGCAGAGTCAGACATGACTGAGCGACTGAACTGACCGTGACTTTAATGGTAAGAGCACCCTAACATTTAATGTTTGCTGGATATTCCCTACAGCAGGAGCCTTCCAGTTTTTGTTATACTGTTTTTTGTTTTACAACAATCTAAAGAGCTTCCCTGGTGTCTCAGACAGTAAAGAATCTGTCCAGAATGTGGGAGACCCCAGTTCGATCCCAGGGTCAGGAAGATCCCCTGGAGAAGGAAATGGCAACCCACTGCAGTATTCTTGCCTGGGAAATCCCATAGACAGAGGAGCCTGGAGGGCTACAGTCCGTGGGGTCACAAAGAGTCGGACATGACTGAGCGACTCACACACACACACACACACACAAACACACACACATTGTAATCTAGTACATACGTGCATGGGGGGGGCATATGTGTGTATTCATCTGAGACATACATTCACAATACAGTATTTACCTTTACTATTAATGTCAGCATTGTTTTCTATTTCACTTTTTAAAATTTATTTACTATTTTATTTTTGGCTGCACTGGGTCTTTGTTGCTTTGCATACCCTGATGGCTCAGTTGGTAAAGAATCTGCCTGCAATGCAGGAGACCTGAGTTCAATCCCCAGGTCAGGAAGATCCCCTGGGAGAAGGGAAAGGCTATCCACTCCAGTATTCTTGCCTGGAGAATCCCATGGACAGAGGAGCCCGGTGGGCTACAGAAAATAGAATGAGGAAGAGTCTCACATGACTGAGCAACGAACATTTCATTTTCAGTTATGAACTTAGGCAGCAAATCTTAATATAACACGTCAGCAGTTTTTTTGTGACTTTACCATCAGTAAAAATCACAGAGAGTTTCTTATGACATCAAAGTTGTTCCAAGTATTTCAAAGAACACTTACACTCATTACTATTCCAAAATTCTAGGAGCTGTTCACTTTAGTGGATCTTATTTAAAATATTAATCAAGTTGTTGCTTTAATAGAGTTCCTGCTTCATCACAAGCTTGGCTTTTAACATACTGCAGCTTTGTTTCAACAGAAGGGGCTTCCCCTGTAAGCCTATGTATTCTCATTTATTGACTTAAACACATTAGTCTGAGAAATGGACCACAGGGTTCACCAGACCACCAGATACGGACAGCAAACTAGCCCACAGCCCAGAAAAGATCCTTTATGTAGGCCTCTGCGTGCCAGGCAGTCTGCAACACATTCCTTCTCATTTTCAATCACTTTGTTTTTTCATTTTTAAACTACAGGCCCATAGTCTCAAATTTAAAAAATAATTTAAGCTTATTATAACAAGTGAAATAATGCAAGAAAAGATTATACAAAAGTGATTATACTCACCTCCTGAAGAAACCTACCACACCCTTCTGTAAACAGGCTGATTTATTGCTTGCTTTTACCAAAATGGATTCATTCTACACACATTATTCTGTAATTTATATCTGCCACTTGGCAACTGACACTGTAACACAGATATTCCTACAAGTCTGTGGCTGTATATTTTTCTAGTTTCTTTATGCACATTTATATAAAATTCATGTGAATGAAATCATATCATGCACATTCTGGTTTTTTAGTGCAGACTTTAACTTTTTGTCTGCCTTCTCACCTCCCTAACTTTTGTTAGTTATCACAACATAACAAAGCAACTCAGAACTTAGCTTAGAATGGTAATGAATGCTTATTATCTTAGAGATACTGCTGATCAGGAATTGGGAGTGCTTAGCTGTGTGATTCTGGGCAGAGGGTCTCTCCTAAGAAGGCAGTCAAGAGGTCAGGTGGGGCTACCATCATCTGAAGGCTTGACTGGGGCGGGAAGCTCTGATTCCAAGATGGTGCCTCACGTGGCTGGCAGCTTGGGGTAGGCTGGCAGGAGGCTTGCATTCCTTACCACATGAGGGTTCCTGGAGTGTCCTCACAGCCAGGCAGCTGGCTTCTCCCAGAGCAGAAACCGAGAGGGCATGGTGGGACCTGCAACGTCGTTTATGAGCTAGCCTCAAAAAGGTCACCTTCTTCATTCTGTCATATCCTGCTGGTCACCCCGGCCAGCCCTACTCATAGTGGGTAGCAACTATATAAACACATGAACCCCAGAGGCAACGTTTCCTGGATGCTGGGCACCATAGCCCTCAGTGGCCGTCCTGCAAGGGACACCTCTCCCAGATAACCCATGCTAACTGCCTGGCGGGTTCCACGCTTATATGAACATAATCAAGTCACACTAGACAAAAATATAACAGACCACAATCGTCTTATGAGTTAGGTATTGTTGAAATTAACATTTCAGATACTTTTAAATAATTGATGTAACTCTCCATAAAAATTCAATAAATTTTAAAATAAATATTTTCAACACTTAAATAAACTGAAACTCTAGTCCAAGCTCCTGTGGAGCTGTTGGAAGCACTGTTCACAGTAAGCAAGACATGAAGGCCATGTAAATGTCCATCGACGGATAGAGAAGTTTGGTACATATATATATATATACACACACAACGGAACATTACTCAGCCAAAAAAAAAGAACAAAATACTGCCATCTGCAAGAGCATGGATGCAACCAGAGGTGATCTTACTAAGTGAAGTAAATCAGAAAGACAAATCACGCACGTCAGAAAGAGAAAGACAAATGCCACACCGCTTGTATGTGGAATGCAAAGCGTGGCGCAAGCGAACCAACTATGAAATAGAGGCAGAAGCACAGACAGAAAGCAGAGCCGCGGCTGCCAAGGTGCAGGGGGCGGGGGGCGGGGACGGACCGGGAGTCCGGTGCCAGTGGGCGCAGGTGCAGAACGGAGGTCCTGCCATACAGCACGGGGAACTATACCCAATCTCCCACGATAAACCATCATGGAAAAACACACAAAAAAGAATGCATATATGTGGATACCTGAGTCACTCTGCTGTGCAGCAGAAATTAACACAACATTGTAAAGCAAATATACTTCAATTTAAAGAAAAGACAGAGCTGCTGGAATTCAGAGCCAAGACCACCAGGCTCTGAAGCCCACGCTCTTCCCACGATGCTGAGCAACGGGCATCACACCGTCTCGCCAGCCTCCTGGTGGTGACAGCCCTCAGTCTCCTCAGAGAGGATGGTCACTCTCCTATTTCTCGTGGCAGTGAAAATTCAAGCCTTTGCTTCCAAGCCCTGTGCTCTCTGCTCAAAGCCCCAAACTCGGGGTGCTCCCGACTCAGCCTTGCCAGGTAACTGAATCTCTATCTGCTTTGAACCTCAAGCCATTCCTAATAGTTTTACAATAAAAAAAAATTTACAATTTTATTCTTACAAGTGCAGAGAGAGATAAAGAGTCCTCTAAAGGTACGTGTTTTCCACTGAGAAAAGGAAATGCAGGAAGAGAAAGCAATTGAACGGAACTAGCTCCGTAGACCCTTCTCATTCTCTCCCCTGCTTCTAACCCTCCGCTCTGTTAGCAGGTCCGATATGGGCCTGGGTCCTTCCATGAGCCACCCTGGGACTAGCTTTCAGCATACAGCAAATCCTCTGTAGGTGAAAGAGCTCTGTTTCAAGAGCACGTTTGTAAGTCCAGTTTGTTCATAAGTCCAACAAAGTTAGCCTAGGTACCCAACTAACAGAATGGGCTATATAGTGCGATACTGTACTAGCTTATAACACTTTCCATGGCAACCCAGGCCAGCACTCTTGCCGGGAAAACTCCATGGACGGAGGAGTTTGGTAAGCTACAGTCCATGGGATGGCAAAGAGTCGCACACAACTGAACAGCTTCACTTCTCATGAAGCAGGCTGCTTACCACACAAGTAATGCACAAAAAACAAGAAAGCACAAAAATCAAGCATCTTTAATCTTCTAACCCAGTACCTTGGAAAGTGCACCAGTAGCAGCTGCATCACCGCGGCTTATGCTTGCTTCCGGACATTCTGGGTTTGAAAAAAAGATACTGCACTACAGTAGTCTACACAGTACTGTACAGTAACGTATAAAAAGCACAGCCACTCACAGAGGGTACACTCAAGTGACAATGTACACCAGACACGTGAACTAACTCATGTGACTGATGCACGTAGGCAGCGTTGAAAGTTCGCAACTTGAAGGCTGCTAAGTAGGGGACTTACTGTATAGTAATCGAATGCTCCCATACTTGCAGCAGGCACGCTGGGGATACAAAGATGATACAGGAAATGTGTTTGTCCTCAAGGAGCATGCAGTCTTTCCTGAAAGCTGGATGCATGCATCACAAGGGGCTGCGAACACCGCCGATGCTGACGACCGCAGAGCAAGGGTGGACACGGGCAGGCAGGGAGGATCAGCTGCTAGTGGGCAGTGTTTTGCTGGGGATGAAGTCAGCGGTACTTCCCCTGGGGGGAGCAGGTGCCCTGTGAAAAAGGACTCTGGTCACACCAGATTAAAGTGCTGGGTTAAGCCAAGGCAAACAGCATTCTCTTAACAAGCAACAGAGCATCGTGAATCTCCAGAGAAGGGGAAATTACATGGAAGGTTTCTGAAACTGAGCTGGCCATGAAATCTTTCTCCCTCCTCCCCAGGAAATATCTTATATTCCCCGGAACATGGTTTGGGAGTTGCTGAAACAGGGTAATCTAAGTTTTGTTCTGACCTCAGCAATGTGAGGCATGCAGCCAACAAAGGCAGCATCTTTCCTTTTCTCCTTAAGTCAGTAACAAGATCCGAGGGTTTGGGAGGTGGGGGTTTTTTTGTTTTGTTTTGTTTTGCCAGAATGTTTTATTTACATTAAAAAAGAAAAAGAAAAATATATATATATATATAAAACCACCAACAAAGGTTTCACTCTCCTTTGTGTTAATAGACTTCAGACTCAGCTTTTACCTTGCTGGAGGGAGAACTTAATTACTTACAGGTTCTTCTAGAAGAGTCCTCAGTTCAACCCCACCGCAGTTTACACTGCAGCCCACATTACAGAGCTCCACTGGCATTTGGCTCCTCGGTGTCCCTCTTTGGAGTGGTAACGCTGTGCTTCCAACGATATACACAGAAAAGTTTAGGAAATACCAGCTGCTCCAGACGGCACGGATCAGAGAATGAGCCCCTCTGCACTGAAATCTACACAAAGCATTTTGCCCCCTGCCCACCCGGGAAGGGCGGCAGGAGGGGAGATTTCCTGGCACTCAAACCAGTTGTGTGTGTCCCCTCTCGGGTATTAGTGGCCCAAAGGCCAGCGCTTGTAAGTGAATTCCTCTGGAAAGTGGGGGCCTCTGGAAGGGGCCCTGGGCTGTGAAAGAAAGTGCGGAAGAGCAGGCCGATTCTCACGCCCATCAGGAAAACGTCAGGAAAGAAGCACATTTCTTTCCAAAATTGCTTATAAATGGTTAGCCACAAATTCCGGCTTGTTCATGGTTTATAAGTGAGCCCGCCAAGTCCAGAAATGACAGGCTTCTCCAGGGAACCTTTCCCCACGCACAAATAATTGGTACCTGACGCCCGCCGCCCACTTGCGAGGCTGGCTCTGCAACCGCGCGTGCGCGGCCTAAACGCCAATGCGCTGAGGCTGATGCTTCTGATGGGCTTAGGTCAGGTGAGACCCAGCGCCCCCTCCCCTTGCTCCGTCCCTCCGGGCAAAGAGGCTCTCCACTCCCAACCAGAGCCCCACCAAGGCCAGACTGTGCCCTCAAAGTGGACAACGGTCTTTCCCTTCCCTGGATGGGCCTCAAAACCAGCGTTTCTAAAACATCACTAGAAACGGCGACACCTCCCCCGCAGTAAAAACACTTTCATGGATGACTAATCAGCAATAAAGCTGCAGATGACCTGTCTGCAGAACCTTCAGTGCCTGGAGATCTAAATTACTCTCATCTTTCTCCCCCCAAAATTAGGTATAATATAATTTCAAGCAATGCAAGAGCAATTTCTCCCTTCATTGGATATCAAGCTCAAGATGTTACAGAAAAAAGAAATAGCTTTTACCGCTGATATGAGAAATTTAAAAGAGAGACAAGTGTGAGCAAACAAAAGCTGTTACATCAAATACTGTGGGGGGAAAAAAATCTAGAAAAAATGCCAGAAATGCTCAAGTCTAAATAAAGTCATTTATTTGTTATTTTAACCCCTTCACCGTCAGAGTTGCTGGCAGGCTAGTTAATTCTCCGCAGGTGGGACTGACTGGAGACAGCTCTCTTGTGCTTATTTTTTTTAAAAAATCATTCTATTGTGGCATGTTTCTCTTAGTTCTCTGAAATCGTGAAGGGTTTCCAAACAGAAACAGGATGGCACTGTTGCTCCTCTGTGGTATCATTTCTTCAGAGAATTCAATCTCCTCCAGTTCCCACCACATTAAGCAAAGAATCTAGACCATGAGGTCTCAAAGGGCAGCAGCCACCAGCTGCGTGCTTCTGGTAGATGGTAGGTATTTGGTAGCATGTGATGGCAATTACTTCTCAAATTTTGTATTCTAAATGTGCAATTCAAAGATAAGATGCTTTCTGTATGGGAGGCGGGGACTCGATGAAGTGCCCCCCACCCAGAAGGAAAAGTGGAGAAAACACAGACTGGATAGACTCAGGGTCCATCCCTTGCTTCTTTCTGGCCACGTTCATAAGCCTGTATCCTCATTCTAGATCATGGGCTTTCATTAAAATTGAGAAAGATAAAGTTGGAAGAGTACTGCTACTGAAACTCTGCAGACATCAAGTGTTTCCAATTAACCGGCGACTCCCTTTGTGCACTACAGCGGACCTGGGGAGCAGAGTCATAGCCGCCATCCTCAAAAACTCTACCCCACTTGAAAAAGAAATATATATATATAATGTTATATTTAAAACAATGTAAAATAAAATTAAGATATTCACATTTTAAAATCTACCTTCCTCCACATCCCACTCACTCCCCTGCCCAACATGGTAAAGTTTCTGTCTCCAGTAAATTCCTTTGGCACTGGTTTCCAGGACCCCCAAATGAGAGGACCCCCCAACTGAGAGACACAGACCCAGCTCCTACTATGGCCATACCTAGCCCCTCAGTGCAGCACACAAAGCCCCCGAGTCACCAGGTCCCCCCACCTCTGCAGCCCTGCCCCCTGAGGCCTCCTCTTCACCAAACACCACCCTGGTTTCCCACCCTTGCAGCCCACGCCCACCCCACAGTCCAGGGCTCACCCGTCTCCTGACCACGGTGCCCCCGTACTAGTCCAGCCCCTGGTGGTTTCCGCATCTGACCGCGCTGCTAGTGACATAAACACCTTGCGGGCAGGAACCCAGCTACTTTGCCTTGGAAGCTCCAGGGCCTCATACTGGGCATGAGGCAGGGCAGAGCCTCAAAATGGGGCTGAGTGAGTGATGCTTCATCTATCCATCAAAGGCGTTTAACAGGTGATATTAGCTTTCAAGGGGCTTTTCCAGTGGCTCTGAGGTAAAGAATGTGCCTGCCGTGAAAGAGAGGGAGGGTTTGATCCCTGGGTCAGGAAGTCTCCTGGATGAGGGCATGGCAACCCACTCCAGAATTCTTGCCTGGAGAATTCTGTGGACAGAGGAGCCTGGTGGGCTCACAAAGAATCAGCCAGGACTGAGCAACTGGAGCATGCAGGCACATTAGCTTTCAAAGTGAACCTGGATTAATATGGTGCTACTGAAGCTTTTGAACTATGGTGCTGGAGAGTCTCTTGGACTGCAAGATCAAACTAGCCTATCCTAAAGGAAATCAGTCCTGAATATTTATTGGAAGGACTGAGTTGAAGCTGAAACTCCAATACTTTGGCCACCTGATTTGAAGAACTGACTCACTTGAAAAGACCCTGATGCTGGGAAAGATTGAAGGCGGGAGAAGAAGGGGGTGACAGAGGATGAGATGGTTGGATGGCATCACCAACTAGATGGACATGTGTTTGAGTAAGCTCCAGGAGTTGGTGATGGACAGGGAAGCCTGGCATGCTGCAGCCCATGGGGTCTCAAACAGTCAGACACAACTGAGTGACTAAACTGAACTGATGATTTTCAAACATTCACAAACATGGAGAGTGCACAGTGCCCCTAGGGCCACCCGCCCCCCCCCCAAGAAAAAGACAAACTCCTTGGGCCCATGTGACCATTTCTCCATACTTCCAACCCACCCCAACCCCCAACCTCCCTCCCATCATGCTGTGCCTTTATTCAAGGACTTTCTAGGCTGTTCCTTACCTCCTGCAGAGGTTCCTCCGGGGTCCCAAGGGCCTTGCTTCTCCAACATGCTCTGTCTTAAGATCCCTGAGCATCGCGAAGGAGCCCGGCGGAGGTGCCTGCCTGTGCACGATGGGACCCTCCTGTGCTTGGTCAAGGACCCTCCTGTGCGCAGAAGGACTCGGGGGAAGCGAGGGCACGCGGCCACGTGCTCGCCGCGCACACAGTCTGCTGTGGGTTTCTGCGTAGGAGGTCGAACGAGGCACGCGCTCTCTGAAAGTCTAGAATTTGTGGTTTGTGTTATCTCACAACTTCATATTTGGAAGAGGTATTTTAATTTCTTAAGAGTTGTGAATAATTATGTAATTCTGCCACCTTCTTAAAGCTAAGACGTTTCAAACTGACTCCTGTCCTCCCGGGGCTGACAGCCTCAAGGGAACTTGGCTTTTTTCCCTTGGGTTCTGAGCAAGTGTGTGCCAAACAAATTCTTTAGTCCGTTAAAACAACGGTTCATGATGGAGAGCCATCCTACCCACAGGAGCACAGTCCCTCTTCCCTCTCAAAATTAATCCTCAGAAAGCACCGCTGAAAAGCAAACAGGGCTTGCGCTCATGGCAGAGGCCACTTTCCGAACTGTTTCCCATCTTCTGTAGTCTTTGGAGCCGCTGAGTTTCTCAGCGTTCTGTTTCCCCCTTGTTTGTAAATTAGCCATGCCTTCTTCGAAATTTGCCTGTGGGTCTTCTTGATTTTTCTGCAGCTGTTAAAGAACCTAGGGAAAGGTGAAAGAAGATTGCATTAGCAGACACTACTGTGACGGTCTCCGGGGTCCATTTTTTAATCGGTACCTACGTGGCACTTCTCTGTCGAATGCCTCCTACTCCAGACTCATCCCTGTCAATCACTCGGTCCCTTGGCCATCAATAGTTTGAGCATCTATACCACCCCACACTCTGTTCTGAGCACTGGAAAAGCAGAGCGAGCAAGCAATGAAGCCAGGCACCCCGAAAGACCATGTGAAGTTTATACTGCAGTACCACCCATAGCTGACTTCCAGACACTCACACCAGAAGGTGAACACTTCATTAAATACAGACGAGGGATTGTTAGTCGTTAGGATGCGCTTATCTTTTTTCCCCCAGGGCTTAAGTTTTTTTTTTTCCCTCGTATGTATTTCATATTCCTAGCTGGAGGAATATCAAAAGAATCTGAATATCACCATCTGGAAGTTATGCCATGGACTCCAGTGGGCAGGATGAGAGCTGAGTTTCCCTTTTTCCTCTAAAAGTGTATTTCTTCTGCTGCGAAATGAGCACAAACATATCTGAGGCCCTGAGGAGACCAAGGGATTGTTGGGGGGGGGGGGTTCCTTTGAGGATATTTGATCATCAGTGACTTCACTGAGGAGCTTCCTAGTGGCACTAGTGGTAAAGAACCCGCCTGCCAATGGAGAGGTAAAGACCCAGGTTCTATCCCTGGGTTGGAAAAAGATCCTCTGGAGGAGGGCAGGGCAAGCCACTCCAGTATTCTTGCCTGGAGCATCCCATGGACAGAGGAGCCTGCAGGGCTGCAGTCCACAAGGCCGCAAAGAGTCGGACACGACTGAAGAGCCGTAGCACGGACGCATGTGCGACTTCACTAAACCACTAGATCAAATGTGCTGAAATACACAAACGTCAGAAATGCGGTACCGGCTCCTCCCGCAAACAGTCTGTTGGCCTGTCCCCGCGATTGTGTAAGGAAGTCCCAGGGGGCCATTCTGGTCTCAACAGCATGCAACTGGCAATCAGTATTTCATTGTCACAAACGATCGGCTTGCCATGTGGATTCCATCCCTGGGTTGGGAAGATCCCCTGCAGAAGGGAATGGCTACCCACTCCAGTATTCTTGCCTGGAGAATTCCAGGGAGAGAGGAGCCTGGCGGGCTACAGTCCATGGGGCCTCAAAGAGTCAGACACCACTGAGCGACCTTCACTTTCAAGCGTCACTGCCCTTTACTAGTATTCCCCAAATCGGTGTTTAACTTGCTCCCTTTGAAATTACTGGTATTCTTGAGAAACGGAGGATTGTTCTCTGCAAATGTTCACTTTTTCTATCTCTCTTAATAACACCTGCACATTGGTAAGTCTCTTCCTGTCCATCCAGAAGTGTTTTTATTCTCTCTTGACTTGGTTTTCTCAAGCTCCTGAGAAAGACTCTCTCAACACTTGGCAGGTGAGAGCATGATCAACCTAGAGTGCTTTCTCAGTTAAAGTGGTATTTTTAACTCTGCCCTATCAAGCGTTAACTCACCGTTCTTATGTCGGTAGGGTCTGTATTTATAACGTTAGTTCTCCTTTACGTGCTCACAGGACAAATCCAGTCTGAAGACATGCTCTGATCATGGGTGAGTGTTTCTGACTTCCGTGGCTAGAGCTGGCTCCCCGTCAATGGACGTGTACTTCAAGCACAAGTTCAAAACACTTCCCATCGTGACGTCTGCCCAGTAGCCCTAAGTTACGCCCTTTCATAGTTACTATTACGACTTGGTAACATAATAAGCTGCCGTTGAAAACAAAGACTCCCCAGATGCCTCTTTAATGCTGAGAAGCATGCACGCTCTTTAAGTCTGACGTCTGGTGTGAATCCCCGCGCAGTGGTGGATGAGATATTTAGCCTCACGGAGCTGCAGTTTCCTCGGCTGTAAGATGGAGATAATAAGAGGCCCCGTCTCACCAAATGGACCAGAAATTGATGAGTGAACACAGGCAGAGCCCTCAGAAGAGTGTCAGGCCCAACCATTAAGTCGGCTCTCTTTAAATCCCTTTAGCCTCAAGACAAAGTAACTGAAGACACCTCCCGGTACAGACAGTAGGAGCTGCAGAAGATTTAAGGTGACACTCTCTTTGAGGGAAAAAATATGAAACACTTTTGATACATCGTATAAAAAGGTAGCATATAACCCTGCTTCAGAGCTTCCATCAAAAGTGTTGTCTTTTCAGGACCTGCCATGGAGCAGAGGGCATGCTGCCCGGTACTGTGTAATAACTTCTGCTGCTGCTGCCAAGTCACTTCAGTCGACTCTGTGCGACCCCAGAGACGGCAGCCCACTAGGCTCCCCCATCCCTGGGATTCTCCAGGCAAGAACACTGGAGTGGGTTGCCATTTCCATCTTCAATGCATGAAAGTGAAAAGTGAAAGTAAAGTCACTTAGTCATGCCCGACTCTTAGCGACCCCATGGACTGCAGCCTACCAGGCTCCTCCGTCTATGGGATTTTCCAGGCAAGAGTACTGGAGTGGGGTGCCATTGCCTTTTCCAGTAATAACCTATATGGGGAAAGAATCTGAAAAAGAGGGGATGTAAGTATAACTGAATCACTGTGCTCCGCACTTAGCACCAATGCAACATTGTAAATCAACTATACTCCAATACAAAGTAAATGTAATTTTTTTTAAAAATGTCTCTTCATACATAAGATTCACGTTTACAGTCTGGCTATACACACAAACTGGCATTCAGTATTAGCCAGATGAAATCAAACAACTGCTCATTAATAGTGGTTTATACAAACTGGTTTACATTTGTGGATCCAATCCTCTACCTATTTTTTTTTACCATATTTATCTCAAATATGTCATTAGAAAGGTTTTTAGTGGACATATTTGAACCTAAGATATAGCTTGAGAGTAAATCAATTGTATATATTGTGTGTGTTTCCTAAACTATGAGGTATGTAAGATATTTTAACACTGGGCCTATTCTATTGTCCACAGACAAAGACCCTCGAGATTTACAATATTGTCTTGCACAGTTATCTGGGATGAACTGGGGAGGGAACGTAAAAAATGAACAACAACAACAAAAATTCTGATCCAGAATGTGAGAAGTTGGAAGGGCCTTTTTGTGGCGAAGCGATTTATGGTGTGAGTTGGCTTTCTGTAATTTCCAGCACAAAGATGACCCCAAGGTAGTAACGCTCTTGTGAAAAACGGCGCACTCAGCGAAATAGATGTATAGAAGGCAGGACTGGAGAAAACATGTTACCACTTCTATCAGACATCCAACTGTTTTATCTCCCTCCGGCACTTATAGAGAAGTAACTATTTCAGAAAGCAATTGCCTCTTTTCAAGCTAGGATGTGGTATCATTATACTTAGTGGCATCTGTCTCCCATCCGGCTTCTAAAGGGGAATGGCAGGTCATTGCAACTAACCTGGGTGGCATGAGCTAGTCTTCACACAGCAGAAGGGAGAGGCAGTTCTGCAAGGTCCCAAGGCTGTCCGAGGCCCAGGGCTGGGGGGCAGGTCTCCTCTGTGGCCCACGTTCCTCCCTCCCACCCAGCTTGTGACTCCCTCTGCCAGGGACTAGCTGACACCAGAACCACTTGCCAGGTGTATCTGGGGCACCAGCTCCATGGCCCTGGCTGCCCCCTTCTACCCGGAGGAAGAGGAAGGAAGCCCTGCCCCCACCTCCTGCAGGGGCACAGAGGGCACAGCTCTGAGCCCCCCTCTCCTAACAGCCTCCTGCTCTTCTGCAGCTGACAGAGAGGCAGGTGCCTACACACAAGAGCCCTCAGCTTCCATGGTGGTGGTTATGGTCATTTCCAAGCAGATACAGAGCTGATGCCAGCCCCGCTGTTATCTGGCAGCCCACAAAATGAACACGAAATGCATAAAGTGGCCGGATACACTAAATGTGTAGACAGACACACACAAGACACATAACCCAGGAACTTCCACGGGCAACCAATTTTTAAATCTCTAGGACTCAGATATGGAAAATGTACATAATTATATTAGCTGATTATAGCTAGTACTCCTGATGTGCCATTTGGAAAAATAGATATATCATTCATAAGCCCTATTTAGGGCTTCCCTGGCGCTCAGATCATAAAGAATCTGCCTGCAATGGAGGATCTCTGGGTCGGGAAGATCCCCTGGAGAAAGGAATGGCAACCCACTCCAGGATTCTTGCCTGGAGAATTCCATGGACAGAGGAGCCTGGTGGGCAACAGTCCATGGGGTCGCAAAGAGTGGGACACGACTGAGCGACTCACACACGTAAGACAAATACACGGTCACCTTCATTCTCCTAGTTCTGTCTTTATGAAATACTGCTTTCTCCTTAATGACTGATTATAAACATGATCACACACATGATGACCCACTGTGCTGGGTCGGGTATCACACTGAGTTCGTCTGGGTCACAGAACTTACGTAGCACAGCTCGAGGGTGAGGACTCTGGCCAGGCCTAGGCGGTCAGCTTCTGGGGGCCAGGATTCCGGTTCCCAGGCGATACCCATATTTTCTCTCTCTCTTTTTTTAATTGCACTGATTTTTGAAGATTTTTGATGTGGACCATTTTTAAAGTCTTTCTTGAATTTTTTATAATATTGCTTCTGTTTTATGTTTTGGTTTCTTGGCCTCCAGGCATGTGGGATCTGAGCTTCCTGACCAGGGACGGAACCCACACCTGCTGCATGGAAGGTGAAGCTCCACCCAGTCCCTGGACCACCAGGGAAGTCCCTGTAGTCTCTCTCATTCAACATCTTTCTCCTTAAAAGTTCCATCAGCTTCGCCACATATTTTTTAACTCACCTTCTCCACAATGCTGAAGAGCAGAAACGAGTTGATACTTTTCATGTGAGGAAGGTGCTTTTCCCTGTCCATCCTGATCTATAGGGAACCACACGAAATATAAATGTATATTACAGATTAGCAATAGATTGACATAATATAGTTAACTTAAAAATGATTTCAAACAATAGAGAAACTACTTCCCATCCTCAGTAGATCCAATAATTGGTTGAAGTTTCTTATTGGTCAATACAAGTGTTGGACTCTGGGAGGAAGAATAAAAAGTATAGATTCCGCTTTTGTCCTCAGAAATCCCAGTTGGGTTGAACGATAAGCTGCATATTCTAGAAAGTTCTGTCTTTTGTGAAGACAAATCCAGCACGAGAAGCTCTCTTATTAAAAAGGGAAGAAGGAAGATTAAACTATTTTTTAGGGGATTAAAACCTACTTGATGAGCTTCCCCACTGGCTCAGCATTAAAGAACCATCCTGCAATGCAGCAGCCACAGAAGACTCAGGTTCAGTCCCTGGGTGGGGAAGATCTCCTGGAGGAGGACGTGGCAACCCACTGCAGTATTCTTGCCTGGAGCCCCCCATGCACAGAGGAGCCTTGCGGGCTACAGTCCATAGAGTTGCAGAGTTGGACCTGACTGAAGCAACTGAGCACGCACACACACACACACACACACACACTGCTTGGGTCTGCTGTTTGAAACTCAGGGGAGGGTCAAACAGGAAGCGAGGACATGGGGAAGCTTGTACTCAGGAAGGCCTTGCAGCTTCCAGCTCGGTTTCAATCCCTTCCTTTTCTTTGAGGTGGGGGGGGGGGGGGAGGGGACCTTTTCTCACGGCCCAAGAAAAGGCTAGAGCCACTTAGGACATTCAGCGACCTCATTTGCTCCCAGGAATAAACAGAAACTTCACTGAGCCAAAGAGCAGATGCAACTTTGCATGAAGCTAGTAGCTAATATTGCTTGTGCTTTACTGTTTTTAACATGCTGTAAAATGGCTTTTGCCTTTTAAAAATTTTTTCACAAATTACACTACTTCACAGCATTGCAAATCAATTATATTTCGATAATTTTTTTTTAAGTGCACTGCTTTAAGCCCACTGGGATAGACATTTCTCCTTTTCTTTAGGTGGGCAGCATTTGAAAAATCATTTTAAAATCAATGTCTGATTTCTCCAACATCAAAGCTGCTACCCTGGGTATCTGTCTTTGAGCGTGATGAGCCTCGTGCTGAATACTGATTTGAAGTGTGGTTCACCGTGCAGACTTAAATTCTCCTTCCCACAAATTTATCTGAGAAGCCTGACAATGGTGACAATCACAGGACTAGTTTTATTGGGTAAAACTATTCTATCTGCAATTTACTCTGACAGGCTCCACAATTTTTAAGTGCAATTAAACCCTGAGAACTTGCCCAGAAAAAAAAATAAAACTTCTACCACATTAAAAAAAAAATTTAAGAGAAAAACAGTCGAATTGAACAACCAATTACTAACCAGTTGCTCTTTTAAAAAAGAGAAAAGGGAAAGGAAAAACATTCAGCTGAGCCCACGAATCAACTTCATTGTATAGACCCGGAGCTCTCTGGCACTGAAAAGGAGTCACAGGCAAGCTGACCAGCTGCTTCGGCCACTACTGCCGTCCGCAGCTTCAGAGGAGAAGGCCTGTCACACTCCAGGAGGGAAAAAAAATAGGAAACTTGCAGTAAAGCACCTTCAAAAACTGCGATCACCTGATTCCCGAGTGTTAGCAAGCTCATATCCCAGCAAGCTCAGACCAGCTGGCTCCAGAACCAGTGAGCACCTTGCTTCCCACTGCCAGCCTCACATTCCTGCCTCCTTCCTCATCCCAGAAGCAGTTCCCAAAGGTGCAGCACCAGCCAGCCAGCCGGAGCTGCTGCGAGAGTCGGGCACGTTCATCAGTATGACTGATCCCACTGTTGTCCCGGAAAAGGACCACGTCCCTACCAGCTCTTGGCATTCCGCACTGGAAATCTTTATCCAGCAGGAAGTTTAACCTGGACGTGGAAATAAGCTATCCAGGTGACATCTGGGAAAAGAGGTTTTTGTTTTAAGAGATGGCCAATTATAACGTTGCAGAACATTTTATAGAAAACGTGAACTTAATTCAGTAAAACATCTTCAACGAGACGACCTCAGCCTTCATAATTCTTGTCATCTGGAGCATGTAATTCAAGGACTGCAGACAAGCGCAGGAGAGGCCAGCCCCTGCCACCCAGCTCTGGCCCTCTACCGTCCCACCTTCCCCCCCAGCCCCCAAAGGGTGTACTGTGCTCTAGCCATCGTTGTAGCAGTCTCCCCTCCTCCTGGAACGCCCCATGCTTAGCACTGAATGTTCCCTCTGTGTGGCCCACGACCTCTACCACCACTAACACTCAAATGACCTTCCCTGACCTTCCCACCCAGCCCCGAACCCACAGCACCTCACAGGGCGCCTTGGCACACGGCAGGGCTCCTGGAGATGTCTGCTGAAGGTTCTTTTCCTTCTGAGCCACTGAAACAGCAGGTGTTAAAAGGCCCCCTGGGTCACATGATTCTGCTGAAGAGTCTCCCTCTGCAGACTGCAAGCCCCAGGAGGGCAGAAACTGTGCCCCTCCACTGACCGTTCACTCCTGTGCCTGGGCCATGAGACGCTCAATAAAGGTTCACTAAATGGGTGAGTTAAAGACAATACACAGAGGTGCTGAGCTTAAGCCAACATGGCCCATGAATCAGAGTCTGGAAAGATCCTCCACATCAGATGCTGGGAGCTTGTCGGTCGGGTGCTTCTCTTCGGGGTTGCTGTTCAGTCGCTCAGCCGTGTCTGACTCTTGCGACCCTACAGACGGCAGCGCACCAGGCTTCCCTGTCCACCACTGTCTCCCAGACTTTGCTCAAACTCATGGCCATTGAGTCAATGATGCCATCCAATCATCTCCTCCTTTGTCCTTCTCCTCCTGCCCTCAATCTTGCCCAGCATCAGGGTCTTTTCCAGTGAGTCGGCTCTTCATATCAAGTGGCCAAAGTACTGGAGCTTCAGTATCTGTCCTTCCAGTGAGTACCTTCTCTTCTGTGAATACCTATTAAAGTCTGCAGACCTTGAATCTGCTGCAATCTAGTATAGACTTAGGCAGGCCAAGATAGTCACTCAGTCCTGTCTGACTCTGCGGCCCCGCGGACTGTAGCCCACCAGGCTCCTCTGTCTATGGAACTTTCCAGGCAAGAATACTGGAGCATGTGGCCATTTCCTCCTCCAAGGGATCTTCCCAGCCCAGGGATGGAGCCAGTGTCTCTCAGGTCTGCACTGGCAGGCAGGGTCTTTACCACTAGCACCGCCTGGGAAGCCATGCAGATCAAGCTGTAGGGAGAGAGACCGCCCCACTGGCTTGCAGCCTGGTGGAGGATGGAGGCCTGGTGAGGGACTGGGGTCCCTGGAGACCCTACCATCCCTTCTCGGGCCATCTGTTCCCTCTCCCTGGACCGTCCCGTTCATGCGTCACCCCACAGCATCCCTTGTCTTGATCATGCCAATTAATCCCGTGACCCTCAGCTCAGGCACCAGCTCTCCAAGGATGTATCCCCTCCTTGCTCAGCCTGGACGATGGGTCCCCCACAACTGTCCCGTTCGATGCGTCTGACACAGCGCCTCTGCCCGGTACCCAGTGCCCTGAGGCTCTCACCAGGCCTTGGGCCAGGAAGAGGCAGAGATGATTTCTCCTTGACCTTGACAGCAGACTTCACCCCCTGCCTCAGGCAGTTTCTGGATTTGCTGCTCCCGGTTCTCTGACCCCCTGACCTTCTGTATAACCTGGCTCCCTCTTCTCCTGTCTACACCTTCACCTGCTTCCCCAAATCTTAACTGTGCAAAATGAAAGAGATGCTTCACAGGTATAAAGAGCTGAACACAATACCTTGAGATCTTCAGTTGAAACAGTGCTGATGTGAGAAATACGAAGAAAAGACTGCCGTGGGGCAGGCATGGCCCCTGCTTCTCCAGAGGTGTTTACTGGCCAGGTTTTAAAGCTTTCTGTGGTCGGTGCCTCCAAGCAGCACGTGCTTAAACATACGCGGTTGCTCAGTCACTTACTCGTGTCCGACTCCTTGCGACCCCGTGAACTGCAGCACGCCAGACCTGTGGGTGAGAGATAAGGCGGAATTCCACCACTTCAACCACCTTTCTCAAGTCCATCTTGTTTCTCTGGAAAGTTCTAGGACACACCAGGAGAGCACCTGTCAGCTGATGCTTCCCGTCCGCTCCCTCCCTACTCTTTCAAACCCAGGGAATGCGGGACCCCTAACTCTCTTTTTCTTTCATGAGTGTAAGCAGACACAGCCAAGGCCTCTGGAATGCACACGGAACCCCAATAACCCCTAAAAGCCACATCACTAAGACAGGACCATTTTTGCTTTGAGCTACTGAATGGATTCCTGAAGCATTGCCTGCAAAACTGAACACCGGCCTCGTAGATCGGTCCTCTCCAGGGTTTCCACTTGACCTGCACGTGTTCCTGTAGGTCAAACACTTGTGTCCAACACGACATAAAATCGAATGCAGATTTCTGACATTTCCAAGAGGGCACACAGTCTGTGTGCATTTATTAATAATTGGCCCTTAAGGGTCTAAAAGAATGCAATCAAATTCACAAACAACTGGTAACTTTTCTTACAAAACAAAAATGCCACCATTAAAACATACATCCCAGTCCCATTTGAATTGAAATTGTGGCTATTTATGTGCAAAGTATGTGTATCTCTTGAAACAGCTGATGTTTATTAGAACTTAATATAGGTCACGCCAGCTTACTGAGTCAAAACTGGACAGGATAGTAGGGGTTATGTAACCAAGCCTCTACTCCCTGCAGGAGGTCCGTCCACATGCTGGTGGCCAATTTCCATCATTTTAAGGACCTCTTAGTACCTTAGGTTCTATTAGTCATGTACAGTTTATTTTCGTTCGAAAGGTCAGAGGCAAATGAAGTCACTTGCTGCCTTTCTCAGCCTCGGAGACTTTCCCGGCATAGGGAGGAATGAGGCGTGGCCTTCGGAGGTCACCTGCTGTCCCTGGCGCTCCGTCCAGCCGGGAGGATGCCTCCGGCTCCCACTCCCCTACCTACAGCAGGATGCACGGAAGTGTGCCTCGGAAATGTCCGAACGAGCTCTTCTGATACGCTAAGCGTGGCCTTTAGTCCCTATGTTACTGTGAATTCTCTCAAAATACATAAGCATTCTCTAAACAGAGACTAATGCTACAGTTAAAACTGACCCACGCAAAAGGATCTTGAAGGATCCTCGAATCAGTGCCTTTCTTATTTAAAGAAAAGAGGCAGCGTTCTGTAATCCAGGACCACAGTCCCTCACATGTGAGCCCCAAACTCCAAAAAAACCTGAAAATCAAACATTGTTTCCAAAATTTAGCACACAATCCTGACGTGAGGTTATTTATAGTCTCAATTTTTTTATGCCTCTGAAGATGCATATGTTTACTGTGAAAATGCCCACAAGTTTAATAAGGGAACACTCCCGGGCTACAGGATTCTATAAGACAGTTTCTACACTGTACCTTCCTTTTAAAATGTGAGAAAAAAAAAAATCTAAGCTCTAGAAAACAACAAGTCTCAAAGGTTCTGTGGACCTGTAAGGTTAAAATTGAATGCAAGGGGCCTGGTGGTTGATCAGGACAAAGATGCTCTGAAATTACTGAGAATAAGAAGGGGGATATTTAGGACGGAAACAGATGACCTGGCCTTGACTCCCAGCTGTCCTTAACAAACCCCCAACACAGGGCACCCATTCACCCATCACTAGCCCCAAACTCTTGAAACAGCTGATGTTTATTAGAACTTAATATAGGTCACGCCAGCTTACTGAGTCAAAACTGGACAGGATAGTAGGGGTTATGTAACCAAGCCTCTACTCCCTGCAGGAGGTCCGTCCACATGCTGGTGGCCAATTTCCATCATTTTAAGGACCTCTTAGTACCTTAGGTTCTATTAGTCATGTACAGTTTATTTTCGTTCGAAAGGTCAGAGGCAAATGAAGTCACTTGCTGCCTTTCTCAGCCTCGGAGACTTTCCCGGCATGGGGAGGAATGAGGCGTGGCCTTCGGAGGTCACCTGCTGTCCCTGGCGCTCCGTCCAGCCGGGAGGATGCCTCCGGCTCCCACTCCCCTACCTACAGCAGGATGCACGGAAGTGTGCCTCGGAAATGTCCGAACGAGCTCTTCTGATACGCTAAGCGTGGCCTTTAGTCCCTATGTTACTGTGAATTCTCTCAAAATACATAAGCATTCTCTAAACAGAGACTAATGCTACAGTTAAAACTGACCCACGCAAAAGGATCTTGAAGGATCCTCGAATCAGTGCCTTTCTTATTTAAAGAAAAGAGGCAGCGTTCTGTAATCCAGGACCACAGTCCCTCACATGTGAGCCCCAAACTCCAAAAAAACCTGAAAATCAAACATTGTTTCCAAAATTTAGCACACAATCCTGACGTGAGGTTATTTATAGTCTCAATTTTTTTATGCCTCTGAAGATGCATATGTTTACTGTGAAAATGCCCACAAGTTTAATAAGGGAACACTCCCGGGCTACAGGATTCTATAAGACAGTTTCTACACTGTACCTTCCTTTTAAAATGTGAGAAAAAAAAAAATCTAAGCTCTAGAAAACAACAAGTCTCAAAGGTTCTGTGGACCTGTAAGGTTAAAATTGAATGCAAGGGGCCTGGTGGTTGATCAGGACAAAGATGCTCCGAAATTACTGAGAATAAGAAGGGGATATTTAGGACGGAAACAGATGACCTGGCCTTGACTCCCAGCTGTCCTTAACAAACCCCCAACACAGGGCACCCATTCACCCATCACTAGCCCCAAATCCCAATATTAACTCTGTGTTGAATCATTAAGTCTCAAGGAGGAGCTTTGGCCTTGTTTTGTTTCTCTCTTTCTCCATCCCCTAGAAGGACACCAAGTGAACCCATCTAAAATGAACCTGAGCCTACGTATTTTCTTAAACGACTGAATTAGAACAAAATCATAACACTGAAACTGTTCTCCAAAAAATTATGTGAGCAGAATATGCATTTCATCCAGTCTAAGGCCCCAGTCAAAGAGACACGGGAAAAGGTTAGGGGTTTCATGGATGGCAAAGACTTAAACCACCCAGCCATTTGTTGAAACTTCTTCTCAGGGAGAAAGAGAAGAAGCTTTTCAAAGTTTTTAAAACAGCTTGCAAAGAGTGCCACATATGCGTTTACCCCAGTCAAAGAGACACGGGAAAAGGTTAGGGGTTTCATGGATGGCAAAGACTTAAACCACCCAGCCATTTGTTGAAACTTCTTCTCAGGGAGAAAGAGAAGAAGCTTTTCAAAGTTTTTAAAACAGCTTGCAAAGAGTGCCACATATGCGTTTTAACCTGGCAGTCCTCCAGTCCAGCTCTGTGTCCTGTATACCTTTTTCTCTTGATGTATCTTACTGTTCCTTGCAAACGTTGAGCTGAGAATCTGCTGCTCCAGAAAGAAGTTCAGTGTCTTGGATGAACACGAAGACTCTTGGGACAGCCTCCTTCTGAACCACGCTGCATCTCTAAATGCTATGCTCCTGGTTTGGTTAATTTGATTAAGTGGTGAGAAAAGACACCTTGCCCACAGATGGATTGTTAACACATTTGCACTGAATTCTAAATGTTAAATGTTCCTCCTTCAAGTTCCTGAGTTATTTTCATCATTTTCATTTCTTCCTGTACCGCAGCAATTGCTAATCTCTTTGTTCCCTGAAGAGTTTTGAAGGTGCCTTGGTTCGCATCTTTTTTATCTTGTTACTTTAATCACACGCTATTGATCAGACTAGAATTCGTCAGCCTCTTCAGAGTCAGCCCTATAGTCAGGTTTTCAGCATGCTCCTTGAAGAAGGTGCCTGTCTTCTGCCTCCCTGGGCACACGGGGACAGTCCTGGATGGCACTTTTCCTAAACAATTCAAGACTGCGGAGATGCCAGCCCCAGCAACGCCCCGTGCAGGTAACCTGCCAGAAGACGAGACGATGCGGCACTTTTGGAATCTTTTGCTTGTTTCTCAGGAATCTGCTCCCTTTCTTGGGCAAATCAAGACTATCCAAAGCAGACTCAACTGTTTGGATTTCTGGATTTGCTTTTGTTTGTTTTTCTTCCACTTTCTCTTGCAGTCCAACTGAGTCATATTCACTTTTTTAAACAGTTTAAGATTCCATTGAATTTAAAGAGTTTTATATTGTTTGAAAAAGTCCAGGGACAGGTCCTGCGAGTTCATCGCAGAAGCATGTGGACTTTGCTCGCACCTCCAGGGACTGGGCACATCTGTCGCGCCACCCAAACGTCATTCTGATTTACACATCCACGTGCGGCTGGCTGATGGATGGCCCACTCTGTGGGTTCGGGGTGCTGACAGAGCCCTGGGACCAGTGTGAAATGACACCTACTCTCAAGGCGCCTCTGTCGTTTTCTCTTCTACCGGAAACATCCCCGAAGTCCAGCTATATCGAGAGAAGGAAGCACAGGGCAATGAAATAAGGACTGGGGCATGGGGCCCTCCCTAAGGGCCAAGCAGAGGAGGCAGTTCCCTGCAGCCCCATGGGGGCCAGGTCGATGTGGCTGTGATTCCGGTCTGAGAACTGCAGGACAGGTAGACAGGAAGGCAGAAGGTGTTTCAGGTGGGAAGAGGGGCTGAGGGACGCCTAGAGATAGGGCCAAGAAAAGCTGGTTAAGAATCAGGGAAGAAACCGACATGGCCAAGGCAGGAAGTGTTAAAGGCCTAGCTACAAAGTGCCTGACATTGGATCTGTGTGGGTGTGTTGGGGTCAGGGCGGGGCCGGCAG
>SJYC01120364.1:0-24126 GCA_006408675.1 Madoqua kirkii
GGCCCTCCCCCTCTGGTGCCTGGCTCCCGCGGGGCCCAGCCGCCCAGGCTGGCCTGGGGTTTCGGGGCATTGGGGGTCGGCTGGGCTAGGTCGGAGCAGGTCGATTTGGGGGTCTCCCGACTGAGGATAGGTCTCTCGGGATGGTGATGCGGGGCTGGCAAATGGTGGCCAAGCAGAGCCCCCCAGCCCCGACCTGCAGAGCCCCCAGGCCTAGGTCACGGCCAGGTTCACACGGCCGCAGCGGCGTGGGTGGTCGCGCCCTCCCCGGAGGGCTGGGCGTCCCAGCCTCCAAGGGTCGCTGGGGGCCAAGAGCAAGTGTCTGCGCCGCGCTGCCCTCCCGCGCCTGCTTCCGATGGCGCCCCCGCGGGCTCCTGCCTTGTGCCCACAGGTTCTGGGGTCTCCTCCTCCAGCCTGCCCGACTTGACGGAGGCCAAGCACCCGGGACAGCTCTGGGGCGCCGCGCTAGGCGAAGGTCGAGCCACTGCCTGCGGCGGCGGAGTGCGCGCTCGGAGCCCCGACCTCCTAGATCGCTCCCTGCCCGTGGCCCTGGGCCCGGCCGTGCGCTCACAGGCGTCATTGCTGGGGGGTGGAAGTGGGTCCCCTGGGAGAGGGTCCCCTAAAGACCAAGAGCCCGGCCCAGCCCAGTTCCTACACCTGTGAGGTTGCAAATCCGGAACCAGTCGGGATGGGGGAAGCAGATAAAAAACCTAGTGGAAGCCAAACGAGCTGGGGGGTCCCAACAGCTGGCCTTGGCTGTGCGCTTCGGTGGCGGCGGCGGCTCTGGGGCGCACGGGGGCCGAGCAAAGCAGGTGGGACCCGCGGCTGGAGCCGAAACGCAGGCCGCGCACCTTCATCTCGTCCCCGCGGGGTTCTCTCCCGCGCCTCCGTTCGCCTCGGTGAAGACCTGAAGGCCGCGCGGCACCCGGGCCGGGACAGCGGGAGTGCGCCCGGGGGCTGCGGGCGGAGCCGGGCCTCGGGACGAGGGCAAGGTCGTCGGTGGCCCTGCCGCGCCGCGCCGAGAGCCGCGACCCTGAGTCCGGGCAGCCGCCTTGCGGTGCCCACGAGCGACACTTGCCATTTCAAGCACCACACGGTGTTTAAAACTAATATGGACTAAGCAAGCGTGCTTCCGTGGAAATTTCACAGATGGGTTGTTTACTTTCCCCCAAATATTCTCTGAAATAGTCGGCAGAACTTTTCCATATGTAACAAATGGCAGGTTGAACAGATCAGAAGATATGAAGCGAAAAGGATGGCGTTTGAATGTAAATGGGGCGAAAGCAGACAGTAATTTTTAATATTTTTTGTCAAAATGTACAGTGGCTCTCAAATTTTGTCATGTTCGAATTCTATAATTATTTGATATTTAAAATACCCATTTTGTGTATTTTTCAACCAAAAAGAAAAAAAAAACAGTAAAAAATTTAAAAACCAGAAGCTGGAAAGCAAGAAAAGCTTAAAGAGAAAATGGGCCATGGGGAACCAAAGCCTTTTCCTGATATCCTGGGTTTTTTTCTTTTTTTTCTTTTTCTTTTTTTCCCTAAGATCCCAGAGGAAAATACAAGTGAAAATAAAATTGTTTCCTATTAAACTAACACATAGATGTAATTAATTTCGTTCCAGATGGGTCTAAGGGACCTGGCTATTGTAGTGTACTCAAAAACCATTAAATTCAAGGTGATTTTACTTTCTTCAGCTGCTCAGAGAACTGTAAGGAAAAGTAAACAGGTCCAGCCTCATGATTTTTTTTAAAATCTGCTTATTGAACACAGATAAAATTAGAATCATCTTCTACTTGAGATAAAAGTTGCACAGGCAAAATCACCAAATTTTTTTTAACTGAAAAAATATCTGGTTTTGTTTTGTACAAAACAGCACTATTTCACTATTACGTAACAAACTGAGTGACCTTGGCTTTGTTTGAACTACAACTGCCCTTAAATCAGTAACCCCAGTGATGGTTAAAAAAAAGAAAAAATCCATTTTTCAATTCATCTTCCATTTGTACTGAAATGGCTTTTCCAGTGATGTTGTTTCAATAAAGGAGTAGCTTAGAGTAAAGCAAATAAGCCGTGTGTCCTTGGTAAATAATTTTCTGTTTCAAAAAACCAAAAGTAAGTTGACTATTGCTTTTTAGGAACAACCTTTAAACTGGACAGGAAAGGGGAAAATGTGTTTTTGTTGTCTCTTGGAAGCCCGGGAGAAGGGTTGAGATGCAGCTAGCCGCCCTGCAGTGTGAGGGCCCTGCGGTGGGGCTTACTGGAGTACCAGGCCAAAACGTTTGTTCATACCTATGCCGACATGACTCGGACCCCTTATGTGTGTGAGGGTGTGATGGAAGGCAGTCAGAGGGTCGGGTGTGCAGTAGGAGTGCAGGAGGTGCCCCGGGCGTGCAGAACAGACCCACACGGCAAGCCTGGGCGCCTCGTACCCTGCTGCCCCTGGGCCCACGTTTTGGTCCCATCTGGAGGACCCTCCTCCTCCATCTCATGATGTTTTCTCTCCATTAAAAACTCTCTGGTGGCCCCTCAGCAGCCTTGTTGGGAGTCCGCTGGTCATTTTCACAAAAACAAGTGACCAAAGTATGGACCCAGACCTGGGATGCGAGAAACCCCTGGGCTCCCCTGGCACCTGGGGAGGCCCAGCCTGACCAGCACGGCCGTCTGTTCACTTCCGTGAAGCCAGGGACGTGCTGCCAGCCCCCGTCCTGACTATGGACACGGTGGCATCATGTGTGTGAGCACGCTGGGGATCTTTTTTGTTTCTGTTTTTGTTTTGCTCTGTTTGTTTAGTTCACAGAAGGAAAACAAAGGCCCCTTCTGTGGCACCTGGGCCAGGCAGTGTAGCAACCGGGAAAAGCAGGAGGGCAGAAGGAGCGTGTGGGCTCGTGTGGGAAAGCCAGCTTGCTTTGTGCTTGTTTATTACAACTGAAGGTTTCCAGGGGCCTCTGTGTGTGTGTTCAGTTGCTCAGCTGTGTCTGACTCTTTGTGACCCTATAGATTGTAGCCCGCCAGACTCCTCTGTCCATGGGATTCTCCAGGCAAAAATACTGTAGTGGGTTGCCATGCCCTCCTCCAGGGGATCTTCCCGACCCAGGGATTGAGCCTGCATCTCCTGCATTGCAGGCAGGTTCTTTACCACTGAGCCACCTTCCAGGGACTTAGAATTGCCCAAACAGGAGGCTTGAGACCAGGAAGGGAAGGAACCCCCTGCAGGGTTGGCATCTGAAGATTCTCCCCAGCCTTCCTTGGGAAAGTTGGCCCCCAGCACCCTCTAAGATCAAAACAGCCAGCCCACTTGCTCTGAACATCGGAATATTCAAAGATATTTAGAGAAATGGCCTCCAGTCTGGGAGACCTTAAAACTTGATGGAGATAATAAAAGGAGAGTCAGTGTCTGGCAATGCCCGAGGGAGGGGAGAGAGCTTCCCTTGAGATTGGAAGCACTGGGGCTTTCGCTTACGTCCCAGGCTCCCGGCACAAGTCCTCTGGTTGGAGGAGAATCATTAGGAAACAGTCAGGCACACGGGGCCAGCTCCCCACTCCAGGCAGAGTCAGTGACCTGATTGGAAAACAAATCTGATCACCCCGCGGCCGCCCTCCAGGTGCCCATTGCTGGCTTCTTCCCCACAGGCCTCCCAGGCCAGCTTGGCATTTCCTGACCCCTGACCCCCGCATCTCCACATCATCTGGACATCCGCCTCCTCCCGAGGCTCTCTGCTCATCACTCACACAGCCCCGGAGCAGGAGGTTTCTCTCTGCCCATGCCCTGGGATTATACAGGGTTCAGTGCCTCTCAAAGCAGAGAGCACCCTGGTGGAACAGCTTTGGAGCCTTGGGTTTGGGGACCTCGGGGCACCTCCGGCCTGCAGGTGAGGGACTCCGTGGGACTCACGGAGAGAGGACAGCATGGTCCGTGCCAGAGCCCTGGGGTCCCCCTCATTCAGCTGCAGCCAAATCTCAACATCCTGAGCACTCAGACCTCACACAGGGGCACCGCCCCCTTGCCCAGCCAGCGCGCCAGCATGCGGGTAGGGCCGCGGCAAGGAAACCCTCCAGCGCGGCCTGGCTCCTGTCCTGTGCCCAGCACCGGCGTTCTTGTTCAGAGAACAAAAGCCCGGAGGCCCCTGAGGAGCCGAGAAAGGCCGAACGCAGTGGCTTCCAGGGCTTGCTGACGGCGGCTGGGGTGAGAAAGGAGACGGCCGGTCTCATCCCAGGGCACTAACAGCGGCTTCAAGTGAAATAAGTGGTGAGCTCTTTGTACACACAGAACCAAAATGCTTCCCCAGAAGGGGATTTTTCTAACCGCCTCGGGGATTCTGACGTTTGTTACCCCGTTTCCTTCCCAATGACGGCTGCCACCTGCCAGAGTGATGCCCTCATCCCAGTGGGCTGCATCTCGGAGTTCATAGATCCCTGTTTTCAGAGCTGCGGGTGGGGATGGAGGAGCTGGAAGCAGCCCAGGGTGCCCACAGTCCCCACCTGCTTTGCTTCCGGATTCCAGCCCGAGTCAGAGCATCCCGCGGACAGTCAGGCCACCACTTCCTAGCACCCTGGCACCGGGGGTGGCACCGCCCTTCCCTGGGCTTCCTCTCAGAGCGGGGTTGACAGCGCCCACCTCCTTGGGTCACAGTGCAAATCCAGGGAAGTCGTGCCAGAGGCAAGAGCTGGGCTCAAGGTACCCACACCCTGGCCACTTTCATCCGTGGGTCTTCCTGCCACACCTCTGGTCCTGCCCAGGACGCCTGCCCCCAGATCAGCCTCCCAGCAAAATCCTTCTCCTGCTGCCAGCCCAGCTCCAGGCTTCTCTTCCGGGCACTTTCTGGGTCCCCACGGCAGATGTGAGCCCATGTGGTCCAGCACAGGATCCTCAGAGCCTGGATGGAGCCACACTGCCCCCGTGGGACCCCAAGGCATGGGGGACAGACAAGGGGTCTGTAGCACCCATGCCAGCCTCTGCAGACAACCCGCTGTTTGCTCGGTGCCCTGGTGCCAGCCCTGATGGCAGTACAGGGTTGTGGGTGCTGCTCTTCTCCCACCCTGGGCCTGGGTTGCAGGTGGAGCATACAGGGCCCAGAGAGGCTGTTCACATAACTACAGGTCACACAGCAAGAGCAGAGCTGGGGTTAGGCCGGCTCTCCTAGCCTTGGAAGACCATGACACGCTGCCGGATGAGCAGCCCCTGGGGCCCACGGCCAGCATCCTTCCAACCAGGAAGGGACCCTGAGCTCCTGTCTTCCAGGAGGAAGGCCCCGGGCAACACGGAGGAGAGCTGTTCCTTGGCCTCCTGCTTTCCGCTCCTGGGCCCCTGGGAGAGCTGAGTCCATTTTCCTCTGACTGCTTCTGACGGCTGCCCAGGGGCAGAACCGCAGCCTCCCTGCTCCAGCCTCAGCAGGCTCCCCTGCTGCCTCAGTGATCGTCACCATCACGTGGCCCGGACAGGCTGCCCCCCCGCGTCCTCATACACACAAGCAGGTATACGTGCATTTGTGCACACACACACCTATGCACACGTGCACATACACACACACTTGTGCACATGTACACACACCCGCGCCGTGCATTTTAGTTGGCAGATTGGTTTCACACACTTCAACCTTTCTAGCCTTTCTGTAGGCAGCAAGTGAAAATTAGGAAATAGATCACCAACTCACTCTTGGGGCGAGTAACAGAACTGGGGCGGGGCGGGGGACATGGATCTGGCGGGACTGGTCTGCGCCTGGCTCTTTCCCCTCAGGTCTGTTTCAGGCTCCACGAGTCTCTGGTGGCCCCTGAATGGGGGACACTGGGCAGGGGAGCTCTGTGCCCACCAGCTGTGGCCAGACGCCTGCCCTCGCCACCAAGTCCCTTACGGTGGCGCTGAGTCCCGAGTGGGAGAGGGCCCGGCGGGGCAGGGCGTGCAGCGGGGAGGGATCGTGTCTGCATCAGTCCAATGGCCAGGGAAGTGCTGCTGAGGACAAGCTGCCTTTGAGGCTGTGCAGGACAGTTCTGACATCAGCATGTGCAAAGGCCCGATGGAGGACCTGGCCAGCACCAGAGGTGCAGGAAGGGGACAAGAGACGGGGAAGAGAGGAGAGGAGGAGCAGGGCCTCCCCTCCAACCCAGAATGTTCCACCTGCCCCGCCCCAGGGCCCGGGGTTGTCAGAGGCCCTCCCAGGGGGACCCACTGGTGTGTGGACCTGCCTGTGCAGCCAAACCCATCTTGTGTGGCTTTTATGACTGTTGGGTTGATAGTCAACCTATCGATCTCTGGGTTGATAGTCCCTTTCTCTGGTCCAGCCTTTACCCAGCCCATCAATAAACAGACAAATGGGTGAAGGAGATGTGGTACCTACACGTGATAGAATGTTATTCAGCCATTAAAAAAAAGAATAGAAGGGTGCCATGTGCAGCAACATGGATAGACTCAGAGCTTATTGCACTAAGTGAAACCACAGAAGTATTATCTGATATTGCTTGTGAAGGTGAAAGTGTTCATCGCTCGGTCGTGTCCAGCTCTTTGCGACTGGGTGGCCTGTGGCCCGCCAGGCTCCTCTGTCCATGGAATTCTCCAGGCGAGAATCCTGGAGCGGGTATATGTGGAACGAAAAAAAAGTAATGCAAATGAATCTACATACAAAGCAGAAAAAGCCTCTAGACACTTCGGAGGGAATGTTGCCCCCCCACCCCGTCACTGGGCGTAAGAGGCCAGGCTCAGGACAGGACGACTGGTTTTTCGGGGAGGCCCGTGTGGAGGCAGAAGACTCACCGTGTGGATGGACAGACGTGGAGAAGGAAGGAGGCTGCTGATGGGGGTGGGGCAGGCTTGCTGCTCAGCCTCAGGGGGTGGGGGCCTCAGGCCAGCACCTGGGGGCTGCCTTCGTCAGCTGCTCTACAGCCTGGTTCTATCCTCTTTGAGGGAGGCCCTTTCTCTCTCGGGGCGCCTCCATCTCTGGCGTCCCAGAGCTCTAAAAACCACGGTCGGCCACCAGCAGGAGGCACATAGCTAAAGCCCCCTGTTTTCCGATGTGACCAAACGGAGGCTGGCCCAGGAGAGAAAGTGAGCTGGTCTCCGTGGAGACTGGACCAGCATCCCAGAGGCCCCCAGTTCATCCTTCCTCTCACCTGAAGCAGGAGCAAGGCCAGGGGCTGGCATCTGCCACCATCTTAAAGGCCTGAGGCCATCTAAGCCACTCCTATGGTTTTACAGGTGGGGAAACTGAGGCCTGGGGGAGGGGAGCTTCTAGGGAGCTCGCTGAGCTGGTCGGGCAGAGCTGGATGCCTGCCAGGCCGAGGCTCCGCCGTCGCCCCTGGAGACCTGGGCCTTATTGGAGCCTGAAGGCTGCCAGGACACCTGTGGTCACCATGGCAACGTCACCCTCTCAGTGGCCGTGTGAGCTGGATTCAGAGGCTGGATGAGGCAAGACGGGCGGCTTAGGGCCCCCTGCTTGGGGGCCAGGTGGCCTCAGAATCCTGTCTTGGACTAAGTATAGTTCCTGGGCAGGTTTGATCTTGGTTATCAAGCAACAATGGCAAGAAATACCCAGCTTCATCTTTCCCAGCTCCAGCTCAGGGTGGTGGGGCAGCCCCCCAGGGGCCTGGCGTGGGCGCCAGGTGGACCCCCTGTGACTCCTAGAGCAAGGCAGCCCCTCCCCTCGCCACCAACCCCCTCCCCTCGCCACCATCCCCCTCCCCTTGCCCGCTTTGGACGAGAAGTCAGGCAGAAGTCTCTCACATCCCACATTCTGGAAACCATGGAAACAGCTGATTTCCATAAGCGAATGCCCAGGGACACCCCCCGCCCCCAAGACTGGGGATCACTTACTGCAGTCCCAGCTTTTTTCTTTTAAATTTTCTTCTCTATGAAAAATTGTTACTGGCGTATAGCTGATTCACAATATTGTGTTAGTTATGAGCTGGTCGGGCAGAGCTGGATGCCTGCCAGGCCGAGGCTCCGCCGTCGCCCCTGGAGACCTGGGCCTTATTGGAGCCTGAAGGCTGCCAGGACACCTGTGGTCACCAATGGCAACGTCACCCTCTCAGTGGCCGTGTGAGCTGGATTCAGAGGCTGGATGAGGCAAGACGGGCGGCTTAGGGCCCCCTGCTTGGGGGCCAGGTGGCCTCAGAATCCTGTCTTGGACTAAGTATAGTTCCTGGGCAGGTTTGATCTTGGTTATCAAGCAACAATGGCAAGAAATACCCAGCTTCATCTTTCCCAGCTCCAGCTCAGGGTGGTGGGGCAGCCCCCCAGGGGCCTGGCGTGGGCGCCAGGTGGACCCCCTGTGACTCCTAGAGCAAGGCAGCCCCTCCCCTCGCCACCAACCCCCTCCCCTCGCCACCATCCCCCTCCCCTTGCCCGCTTTGGACGAGAAGTCAGGCAGAAGTCTCTCACATCCCACATTCTGGAAACCATGGAAACAGCTGATTTCCATAAGCGAATGCCCAGGGACACCCCCCGCCCCCAAGACTGGGGATCACTTACTGCAGTCCCAGCTTTTTTCTTTTAAATTTTCTTCTCTATGAAAAATTGTTACTGGCGTATAGCTGATTCACAATATTGTGTTAGTTTCTGCTGTACAGTAACTGAGTCAGCTATTGCTATTTAGTTGCTAAGTCCTATCCGACTCTTTGTGACCCCATGGGCTGTGGCCCGCCAGGCTCCTCTGTCCATGGGATTCTCCAGGCAAGAACACTGGAGTGAGTTGCCATTTCCTTCTCCAGGGGATCTTCCCGACCCAGGGTTCAAACCTGGGTCTCCCTCATTGGCAGGAGGATTCTTTACCAGTGAGCCACAAGGAATCAACTGTGTATATATATACACCCCCTTTTTTGGATTTCCTTCCCATTCAAGTCACCACAGAGCACAGACTAGAACTCCCTGCTCTATACAGTAAGTTCTCATTAGTTATTTTATAGTGAAGTAGAAGTCGCTCAGTCGTGTCCGACTTGTTGCAACCCCATGGACTATACAGTCCACGGAATTCTCGAGGCCAGAATACTGGAATGGGTAGCCTTTCCCTTCTCTAGCGGATCGTCCTGACTCAGGAATTGAACCAGGGTCTCCTGCTTTGCAGGCAGATTCTTTATCAATTGAGCTATTATGCCTATTTTATGCATAGTATAAAAGCCCCAAACCTATAAAATAGAAGCCCTTTTTACGCATAGTGTCAACAGTGTGTATATGTCGATCCCAGTCTCCCAACTCCTCCCCCGTCCTCTTCCCCCTGGGGTCTGTCTGTCCTCTATGCCTGCTCCTAGAGGGTTATTCTCTCTTTGGGGCAAAAGGTGAGTTCTTAAGATGACATGACTGTTTTCCTCTTTAATACGGAAAAACACAGGAAAGGAATTAAAGGCTTCCTACCTCTGTCCAGGATACCCCTTGATGTTTTCTCAAATAGAGTCACACACTCAGCTGGGATGAAAACTCGGAGGACACAAAGGTGAACATGGAAAGCTGGAAGCCCTGACCACCCCTCTCCAGCCACCCTCCCCAGCAGCATCCTGGTCAGAGGTTCAACTCCTCGCCTCCCAGGCCTCAATTTCTTTATCTGCAAAGTGGGTGGGATGGCAATACCCACCTCCTAGGGTCTTCCATGGACTCAGTGAGTTAACGTGTAGGGCCTGGGAGCTGGGTGCTCAGTGGACTGTGTCCTTGTGCCTGCCACCAGGGTACATCCAGAGCATATACCTCCATCAGTTTAGTTATCTTCTCTTAAAGTAACTCGTTAAACAACTTACTTGTTTGCTTTTTGGCTCTGCCGGGTCTTCGTTGCTGCCTGCAGGCTCTCTCTGGTTGTGATGAGCGGTGGCCACTCTTCATCGCGGTGCACAGCTGCCCACCGGGGGCTTCTCTTGTCGCATGGCACCGGCTCTAGGGCGCTTGGGCTTCAGTAGTTGTGGTTCCTGGGCTCCAAAGCACAGGCTCGGTAGTTGAGGTGCACGGGCAGGTGGGATCCTCCCAGATCAGGGGTCGAACTGACGTCTTCAGCATTGGCAGCCTCATTCTTAACACTGGACCAGTAAGGAAAACCCTCTGTGTTTTTTTCAAACTCGAAAATGGATCCCACTTTGTTTGGCATCTTGCTTTTTTTCACCTTGTTTATTTTGGAGACCTGTTTGTTCCAACACACACTGGTAGACGCACCTCCCTCTCTCCCAGGAGGCTTTAGGTGCCCGTGTGACATCCTGAATGGTTATTGACACCAGGACATCCAGAAGTTAGAGACCTAGAAGCGTCAATTCTGGCCCAAAGTGTGGATGCACATTCAGCTTGGCTGGACGTACATTTCTGCCGGCCTGAGGCGTCCTCCGGCCAGCCTGGGGCATCCCCACTGTCCACATAGTTTGAAGTCTGACCCCAGGTGCCCAGATGAGGTCAGCCCTATGAGATATGTGAGGACCACGACGGTCACAGTGACGAGACAGAGAGGTGGGGAGTGGGCTCCAGGATTCCAGGGCATGTCGGGGCCCCAGCAGCATGGGCTGGAGCCACAGTGCCTGCTGGGTGCCCCCTGCACCCAGGACCTTCCCAGGACCTTCCCAGCACGGAGTGCCTGCCTTTGCGCTGAGAAAGTAGCTGGGACGTTGTCAACCAACCTCCTCTAGGCCCTTCCTGAGGAGCCCTCTGCAACCCCCAGAGCTGGCGGAGAGGGGAGCACCACGGCCCCTTGGGGGTGGCCCACACAGGCATCTCCTCGGAGGTTCAGCTCCAAACTCAGAGAGCCGGCGACTTCTGGAAACAGCCAGATACCGTTCTGAGCCAAGCCCAGCAGGGCTGCTGCTGGGGCCAACCCAGGTCACCCTTGCGAGTGGCCACAAAGCAAGGAAGCACGTCCGTCACTCCGGGACCGTCACTTGCTTAGACCAAGTTCTGGAGGAGAGGCTGCCGATCTGTGTCCAGTGGTGACGGCGCTGCGGGGCGAGGAGGCAGCCTCCAGGGTGACGGGGACTCTCTGGGAGACTAAAGCTTCACATGTTGGTCAACGTACTCAGATGCTGAGTCCAACCATCTCCTAAGAAGGGGTGCGCGGCACCACCCAGCTCAGCCCATGTCTGTGCCCTCACAAATCTACCCCTGCTCTGTCCGGGGGCCCACCAGCCTCAGCGCGTGGCCACTTTTTGTCTCCTTGTCCACCCCTGACCCCAGCACCCAGATTATGAGCATCTAGGGATCGAGGGTCACGTCTTCCCACATCTATGTCTCCATAGCAACATGGAAAGATTTCATCAGTATAGGCGGAGGAAGACAGGATGTGGAATAGCCCTTGGAGGATGGCATCCAAAGAGCGAGCATAGGGTCCCGGCCACCCACAGGGACTGTGGCCTTGAACCCTAGTGTCCTAGGCTGTAAAGCGGGGTTGGAATGACAGGTATCAGTGGTCCCTTCCTATTCTGTAATTTATGAATTTACTCACAACAGAAGGTCAAAGGCAGGGGAGGCCTCTGTGCCCAGTGCCCACTGGAGGGGCAGCCTCCCCCACAGCCATGCTGGGTGGCCTCCACTCACCCCCTAAGACCATTCCCTGGCTCCACGGCATCCCAGGGAAGGCAGCAGAGGTGGGCAGGAGGGCACGAGAGGACACGCTCTCCTGACCATCCAGCCCAGCAAAGCTAGAAACCGTCAAAAAGTAAAAATTCCATTTGTAAACAAGATCGAATTATTTGATTGTGAAACCCGGGTCCATGGAATTTAAAATAATTTAATATGAAACAATATCATTTGAAATGCTAGCCAGCCAAGGACTTGGGGGCAGGGGTGTGTGTGTGTTGGGGGGAGGTTCTAGCCTCCTGTGGCCAGACACAGGCTGGAACCCAGCCTCAGGGAATAATAACAAGTCATCATTCAACAAGCGTGGTTAAGAGTCAGCTATGTGGCCTCCCCAGGCCAGGCACAGGGCAGCTGGCCCACGGCTCCTGTCCCTCTTGGGTTCACAGTCTCAGGGAGCAGGCAAGACACAGACAATTCAAAAGCAGAGCCGGCGATCAGGAGAGGAGCATTAGGCAGCACATAATCCAAGCCAAAGGGGAGATCCAGACGGAGCCAAGGGCGAGAGTGTTGGGCACAGTGGGTGTCATCGGGGGAGCTGTGGGAGCTTCGGAACTGCAGTGAGAAACTGAGGCAATCACCCTTGGGCGTGGTGGGGGCGGGGGACGCAGAATAGAAACGAGAGGATAGAAACAGTGGCCACTTTCAACCCTAACTTCATCTCGCACTGCTGTGTGACCTTGAGCCTCACGATGGACAGAAAGTCACTTTCAAGCCTCCGTTTTGTCCTCTGCAGCATAGGAATAATTAATCCAGGTCCCCACTCTCCATGAAAGTGTTAGTTGCCCAGTCTCGTTCAACTGTTTGCAACCCTTTGGACTGTAGCCCACCAGGCTCCTCTGTCCATGAGATTTCTCAAGCAAGAATACTGGAGTGGGTAGCTATTTCCTTCTCTAGGGGATCTTCCCAACCCAGGGATGGAACCCTGAGTCTCCTGCACTGCAGGCGGATTCTTTGCTGTCTGAGCCACCAGGGAGGAGCTTTCCTGATGATGGCTCAGTGAGAGAGCCCTCCACTGAACCTGCCTGCCAATGCAGGAGATGCAGGTTTGATCCCTGGATGAGGAAGTTCCCCGGGAGGAGAAAATGGCTCCCCACCCCAGTATTCTTGCCTGGAAAATTCCATGGACAGAGGAGCCTGGTGGGCTGCAATCCGTGGGGTCCCAAACAGTCAGACACAACTGAGCAACTGAACACACCATCACTCCCCGTCTGCAGCGAGGGTCAGAAACCATTCACGTGGAGCCCGGGGGGGAAGCTGACATCACCAATGGACAGGGGCTCCCAGGTGGGGGCCGGGATGCAGTTGGCGCAGGCAGGGGTGAGGCGGTGGACAGAGCACAGGCGCCGGGCTCTGCGCTCGGCTGGCTCAGGACCCCTCTGGTGCTTTTTGGAGGGATGATGGAGCCAATCGAGATACAGCAGCGCTTGGCCTCCACGCGTCCTGCCTCGACATAAACACGATCGGGAATATTTCAGGGCCGTAAAAGCAAGAAAAACAAACCCAGGGAACCCAGACAGAGAGCTTGCAATGCTCACTTTCATGTCACATCCAGAAACCACATGTTCATCCAGCCACCTGCAGGCTTGTAGCTCCGTGGGGAAGTGCTGGCTTGTTGTGTTTAGAAAACCAAGCTGGCCATACAGCTGCGGGGGACGTCCGGGCGCCGCCCCCTCCATCCTCCCAAACGCGGCTCCAGCCCTAGAGGCTGCCTCAGGGTTTCAGGGGGCACAGTGCCTCTGGGTTTGGACCCACCTGGGAGACGGGCCAGTGGTGAGGACCTCTCATCACTGCCGTGCGCCCGTGGGCAGTCCCCTGACCTCCCTGTGCACAACGGGGTCTGGAAAACGCCTGAGGTCACCTGGCCAGTGGGTGGTTCCCCTAGAATTCAAACCAGGCCCCCTGCCTCCCCAGTCTCCTTCCTTCCCCACTCCCCCCAACCCTACCCCACAACCCAGGCATGGCCAGGGCAGAGGAGAGGGGACCAGCACACAGGCCAACAAGCTACCTGGGAGCCCGGGAGGGCTCCACGTGCCCCCCCTACCGGTCAAGGCGGCAATGCTGAGAAGCGTTATTTTTATTCCCCCCAAGCCCTGCCAGATTACATTGTCAAGGCCAGCACTTTGGAGTTATTTCCTTGGTTTCGCAATTCTCGCGGTGACTAACACATGTTACGTTTTGAAAACCTCTCTTGGTAAAAATTTAAGCTGAATTGTAAATACATAAAAGTCTCAGTGTTAATGGGGTGCGTGATCTCCCAGTGGCTGTTTTGTAATCCCAAGATCCAGAAAGGATGTGGCATTCTATGAAAATGGGTAGTGAGCACGTATCCGGAACTGCCCTGTGAGTCCCTGACTATCGGCAGCAGCCCTTACATCTTGCCCATCCGTATAGAAAACCCCTTCGTGTCCCCTGCCCACCCTGCCTGGGGTTGGACACAACCTCCCTCAGTCCATCCCAGGCCTCAGTGACAGAGCTGAGGCGCAGAGGCAAGACTTGCTCACGTCCACACCCCTGATAAGGGGTGGGTCAGGACTCGATCCCAGGCCTCGGTCTCTCTGTGGCATGGCATCCCCTGCCGGGCACCTGTGTGCCGGGCGGGTGGGTCGTCCACTCCACACAGGCCTTGGCTGGTGGCCCCAGGGTGGACCTGCCTGGGACAGCCGATGCGTAGACTGGACAATGGGGGTCGCAGTCTCTGCCCGAGCATTTGAAATAAGAAACGAGAGAGGCAGCAGCTTGGCGCCGACGGCATGGACGCATCAGAGCCACGGGCAGGTGTTGGAGTCAGCATGGGAAGGTGAGGGGGAGAGGAAGAGGGGGAGAGGAGAAGAGCCCAGAGTCGGGGAGGAGAACACAGTCCCCTTTGCGAGAGGAGGGACCATAGCGATGCCAGCTCAGTGCCCAGCACCCAGCGTCTGCAGCCTCCCGCTTGCCCCGCCTCTGCGCCTCCATCACCGCGCCCCGCCCTCCGGTTTATTGCTTGGTGGATAGCACATCAGTCTGCACTCAGCCTGCTTTTGCGTCATTTACCAGTTCAGCATCGACCTCCACACTGGACTGTAGGCTCTGGGAATCAAGTGGCCCATCTGGTGGGGTCCCTGTGGCATCCGCAGAGGCTGATCCAGCATCTGGTCATGGCACTTGGGTGATTATTGGCTGAATTCATGCTCCTCTGGAAGATCCAGGGAGCCTCCCCACCCCGCCCTGCTGCTGTGGGAAATCCCAGTGGGTTTTACCACCATAAAGAACCGGAGCAAACACGGCCCCCTCCGGTGGCTTCAGGGGGCCGTGTAGGGGGACGGCGGGCAGCTCCCTAATCAGCAGAGCTCACTGGGCAGGCAGGGGGCCAGGAGGTGGCCATGCAACCAGGGACACCTTTATGGAACAATAAAAGCCGAATGGGTATTGATTTTTCTTCGAAGTCCAGGGCCTGTTGGTCTGGGCTCCTCTTGACTCCCCGCCCCCCACCACCACCCAAGCTGCCTGACAGGCCCAGGCTCCCGCATCAAGGCCCAAGTCCCCTGGGGCCTGAGGGTCCCCTGGCCAAGCTGTCCTCACCAACATTCCATGATTGGATCTTGCAACCCCATATGGCTGTTGGAGTCCACTAAAACATGTGTCCATCCAAAGAGAAAAGGCTGAGAGGCTGCTTTCTGAAGAACTTCACGGGTGTGGAGGGAGAGGTGTCAGCTCAGTCTGGGTGTTACAGTTAGGTTTAGACTTCTTTTTATTATTTTTTTTAATTGGGAGATGATTGCTTTACAATATTGTGGTGGCTTCTGCCATCCCACAATGTGAACCAGCCCCAAGTACACATAAGTCCCCTCCCTCCTGAAGGGAGGGGAGGGGAGAGGAGGGAGGGAAGGGAAGAGAAGGGAGGGAGGGAGGGAAGGAGGGAGGGCCCAAGGGCCCACCCCGCACCCCCACCCCACCCTGCCTGGCTGGGTTGTCACAGAGCTCTGAGCTGGGCTCCCAGCATCATGCAGCAAATCCCCACTGGCTACCGATTTTATTCGTGACAGTGTATATATGTCAAGCTACTTTCTCAACCCATCCCACCCTCTCCTTCCCCTGCTCTGTCCAAAGTCTGTTCTCTACATCTGCATATCTCTTCCTGACTGAAAATAGGGTCATCAGCACCAGTTTTCTAGATTCTGTATATATGCATTAATATGTGAAATTTGTTTTTCTCTCTCTTGCTTACCTTACTTTGTATACCAGGCTCTAGGTTCATCCACCTCACCAGAACCAACTGGAATGCGTTCCTTTTTATGACTAAGATTCCATTGTATATATGTACCAAAACTTCTTTATCCTTTCTTCTGCCAGTGGACAGCTAAGTTGCTTGCTAGCTGTTATAAGTAGTGCTGCTATGAACACTGGGGTTCTTTTTCGCAATTCCTAAGCAGGCGAGACGTGGTCTAGCTCTCAAGAAACAAACACGTTTGGGGCATAAACAGGGTACAGAGAACCCAGAGATAATCACAACACAGTGTGATAAGTGTAAAAAAAAAAAAAAAGTATGTCCAGAGCCCACAGGGGAAGGATCATTTCTAGATGGGGGTCAACATAGGCTCCCCAATGAAAGGAAATTTCCGTCAGCTCTTGTGATTTTAATTTGGTTCGTATCCCCAGAATTCCCATTATATTAGAGCCGACAGGGCCCTTAATGGAATTACTCAGCTTTCAGTAATAACGAGTTTGTCTAGGTCATGTAGGGAAGTACTTTAAAGTTATTCTCTTTTTTTTTTTTTTTAATGATTGCAACGATTTACAGTGCCGGAAAAGACATTTTCCTTAATTCAATTACCAAGTGAACTAAATGCATTTGCTGCAGATAATTAAGAATCTTTATCAATATAAAACAATTATCCCTTCAGAATACAGTACTAGATGTTATTATTCAATTTAGCTTCTCAATCAGAAACCCCGTTTTTCAAAACAGTTCCAACGCACTGCATGCACGCTACTCTCCCAGGGCAGAGCTGCTGGTGCCTAGCTTGAGGGACTCAGACAGCTCCATCCTGCGAGAGTCACTGAGACGCAGGTGTGTGCCGGCAGCCACCCTCCGCAGACCCCGAGCTGCCCGCAGCCAGAGCTCTCCTCACTCACGTCTCGGGCCCTTCTAGCCTCGCTGTTCAGTCACCAAGTTGTGTCCGGCTCTTTGCGACCCCATGGACTGTAGCCCACCAGGCTCCTCTGTCCACGGGATTCTGCAGGCAGCCATGCCCTCCTCCAGAGGGTCTTCCCGGCCAAGGGATGGAGCTCATGTCTCATGTCTTCTCCACTGGCAGGCGGGTTCTTTACTGCTAGAGCCACTTGGAAGCCAGTGGTAAATATGACATGGAACTGTAAATCAGAAAGAGAAAGATAAATATTGTATACTAACACGTAAATCTGAAAACATTAGTGTAGATGATCTTATTTACAAAGCAGAAATAGAGACACAGACATAAGAACAATTATCTGGGTAGCGAGGGGAAAAGAAGGGGTAGGATGGATCGGGACATGGAGATTGACATATACACTATTGATACGATGCGTGAAATAGATAACTAATGGGAACCTATTGTACAGCTCAGGCAACCCTGCCTAAAGCCCTCTGGTGACCTCAATAGGAAGGAAATCCAAACAAGAGGGGATATATGTAGACATACAGCTGATTCGCTCTGCTGTAGAGCAGACACTAATACAACATCATAAAGCAACTGCACCCCAATACAAATAATTAATGATATAGAACTGTACTCGAACACCACACTAGGTCAAATTCCTCCATGTGATATTTCACTACAAAATGTAAGATTAACTCTGAGGGCAATTAGGCGATGGGTTCTTGGGACCTCCCTACTACTTCCTGTGGATCTACAACACTCCATTTTTTAAAAATTATTTTTTATCTTATTGACATCTTATTCGCATGTAAGATTGTGAGATATTTGAAGCGTACATCATGGGGTTTTGATACACTTATACAAGTTTCCCGGGTGGTGCAAATGGTAAAGAACCCACTTGCCAATGCTGGAGACCTGAGAGATGTGGGTTGCACCCCTGGGTCAGGAAGATCCCTTAGAGGAGGGTATGGTAACCCACTCCAGTATTCTTGCCAGAGAAATGCCACGGACAGAGGAGCCTAGGGTCGCAAAGAGTCGGACATGACTGAAGCGACTTAGCATGTACGAACATCGTGAAAGGACTCCCCCCATCTAGATAATTATAGATAATTAGCATGCCTGTCACCTCACATAAAGAAAGATTGAAGGCGGGAGGAGAAGGGGACGACAGAGGATGAGATGGTTGGATGGCATCACCGACTCAATGGACATGAGTTTGAGTAAGCTCCAGGAGTTGGCAATGGACAGGGAGGCCTGGAGTGCTGCGGTCCATGGAGTCGCAAAGAGTTGGACATGGCTAAGCAAATGAACTGAACTGATCACCTCACATATTTATCCTTTTTTTATTTTTTGGTGAGAACACTTGATTTGCTCTCTCAGGTTTCACTTATTAAAAATTTAAAGAAGAAAAAAACAAAAAGATGTACATTTGGCATGGGGGGAGCGGAGTCACCCATCACCCGCAGGAGCAGCTCCATCCGCATCCATTCAGACCTCCAGAGAGCCTGGGATTCCACTCTGAATCCCTCGAGATGCGCTGTGACTCCGCGAGCCCCTCCCACATTGCTGTATAGCAGAGGAGCCCAGTTTGGTGCCCTGTGATGACCCAGAGTGGTGGGATGGAGCAGGGGGGAGTGAGGCTTAAGACGGAAGGGTTGTTCAGTTGCTCAGTCGTGTCTGAGTCTTTGCAGCCCCATGGACAGGCGTCCCTGTCCTTTACCATCTCCCAGAGCTTGCTCAAACTCATGTCCACTGAGTCAGTGACACCATCCCACCACCTCATCCTCTGTCGTCCCTTCTCCTTTGCCCTCAGTCTTTCCCAGCATCAGAGTCTTTTCCAATGAGTTGGCTCTTGGCGTAGGTGGCCAAAATATTGGAGCTTCAGCATCAGTCCTTCCAGTGAATACTCAGGGTTGACTTCCTTTAGAGGGAGGGAAGATATATATAGATATGAATGATGTGCATTGTAGTCTGGCAGAAACCAACACAATATTGTAAAAATGAAAAAATAATAAAATATTTTTTAAAGTTTTATAAGCCTTCAAGTCCTTGAACATTATTTTTTCTGCTTTAGGCAAAACTGCACAAGTGTTCAGCAGCTCCTTAAAAAAAAACGGTGTTGAGGCAGACGAGCTTCTCCGAGTCTGATGGGGAAGAGGCTCCCCAGGCCCCATTTACCAGCTAAGTGACCTGGGGCGAGTTACTTAACCAGCGCTTCTTCGATCCCTTATCTAAAAACCGGGGATAATGATACCTATCTGCAGGCTTTCGCGAGCAGTGCCTAAGATAATTTGAGCGTGGCCCCGGAGGAGATCGATGAACAGCTGTTTCTGTGATGTATCCTAGCCACCCGACAGACCACAATATCTCTGTCTTCTGAAACGCTCCCTAGAGAAGCAACTTGCTGCTGCAAATAAGACCTCCGCGTGGGGTCCTGCGAGCGTCCCCCTATTCAGCTCTCTCACTGCCTGAACGTCAAGGTGTCAAGGTGCTTGAACGGGATCCGGAGCCCCGCCCCCGGGCTGCGAGTTCCGCCTGACCCCCTCGCCGCTCACCTAAGGCCCTCGCTGCTAGGCTTCCCATCGGTATCTGCCTCAGGGGGCTTTTCTGGACGGAGCCCTTCCTAGGCCCCGGGGCTCAAGTTCCCACCGCGTATTAAAGACGAGGGAGGGTGTTTATGACGGAGCCAGGCGCCGAGTGTGGTCCAGGCTGAACTTGGCTCTGCCCTCTGTTTGCCTTCTCCTCCTCCCTGGGGCGCGGGCGCGGGCGCGGGGCACTCACTCGGCCAGCCTGGCAGCGTCAGGGGCTCTACCCAGGACCGGAGACAGACAAAGAGGCTGCGTCTCCACATCAGGGCTGAACTTCCACCTTAGGCCCCCGTCTGAGTCTTATTTCGCTAATGAGATCAGACAGGCTTGCAATTTTAGGTAACTGCAGTTGCTAAGACTGGAAGAGGGACTCATTCCCTGGCGTTCCCACAAGTCCTTCCCGGCTTGTTTAGCTTGGGAAATGAGGCAAGAACAGGTAGAGACATTCGGGGTCAAACACAAGCCATCACGAGAGAGACTGACTCAGGCTTTACTGACAGCCTTATTCACCCCCTCGGCCCTCTCATAGGCTATTTATTTATTCATTTATTCAGTAAATATTTATGCAGCGGCTCACCTGTGTCCTGACCTTGTCACACCCTCAGGCTTCTGCCTGGTCTGGGTCACAGCCACACCCCTGTACCCCAACCTTGTACCCTTCCAGGCCCGGTCAAGGGTTGCCTCCTCTGGGAAGCCTGCACCTGATCTGTGCCAGACACCTTCCCACCCTCCCTCTCCCGAGAAAGGCCAGCTGGAATGCCTAGGTCACACAGGCCTAAGAACAAGGCTATCTCATGTGCGTCCTGGGGCCGGTTAGCAGAGCTTTCCAGCCAGTTCCCCTCCTCCGCAAAGTGTGGATAATGCTCATCTGCTGTTGTTGCTGCTTACTCACTAAGTCATGTCCGACTCTTTGCGACCCCATGGGCTGCAGCACACCAGGCTTCCCTGTCCTCCACTGTCCCCTGGAGCTTGCTCAAGTTCATGTCCACTGAATCAGTGATGCTATCTGATCATCTCATCCTCTGTCATCCCCTTCTCCTCCTACCCTCAATATTTCCCAGCATCAAGGTCTTTTCCAATGAGTCAGCTCTTTGCACCAGGTGGCCAGCATATTAGAACTTCAGCTTCAGCATCAGTCTTTCTGATGAATATTCAGGGTTGATTTCCTTTAGGATGAACTGGTTTGATCTCCTTGCAGTCCCAGAGTCTCTCAAGAGTCTTCTCCAGCACCACAGTTCAAAAGCATCAATTCTTTGGCACTCAGCCTTCTTTATAGTCCAACTCTCACATCTGTACATGACTACTGGAAAAACCATAGCTTTGACTATATGGACCTTTATCAGCCACCTGACATCTTTGCTTTTTAATAAGCTGTCTAGGTTTGTCAATAATAATCAGTTCAGTTCAGTCGCTCAGTTGTGTCCAACTCTTTGCGACCCCATGAATTGCAGCACACCAGGCCTCCCTGTCCATCACCAACCCCCGGAGTTCATTCAAACTCATGTCCATCGAGTCGGTGATGCCATCCAGCGATCTCATCCTCTGTCGTCCCTTTTCTCAAGTCTTCTCCAACATCACAGTTCAAAAGTATCAATTCTTCGGCGCTCAGCTTTCTTCACAGTCCAACTCTCACATCCACACATGACCACTGGAAAAACCATAGCCTTGACTAGATGGACCTTTGTTGGCAAAGTACTATCTCTGCTTTTTAATATGCTGTCTAGGTTGGTCATAACTTTTTTTCCAAGGCGTAAGCATCTTTTAATTTCATGGCTACAGTCACCACCTGCAGTGATTTTAGAGCCCCCACAAAAATAAAGTCTAACACTGTTTCCACTGTTTCGCCATCTATTTGCCATGAAGTGATGGGACTGGATACCATGATCTTTGTTTTCTGAATATTGAGCTTTAAGCCAACTTTTTCACGCTAGCCTTGCATAATTCTAGGAGTAAGTCTTGATCCCTTGACTTTTTAAACCTTTAAAGACAAAACCTGCTGTTCTTGAAGGCCCTTTCCAATTGCACATATTCTTTTTTCTCTGCTCCAGGGGCCCTCCTCGCCCACGACCTGCCCCAGCTGTCGGAGAGGCTGAAGATAAGGAGAATCAACAAGCAGCCAATGGTCCAAACCAGCCACCTGCTCGCCGTGGATACCAGCGCCCCTATAACTATCGGCGTCGCCCCCGTCCCCCTAACGCTCCTTCACAGGATGGCAAAGAGGTGAGGCCAGCTAGTCAGAGGAGACGCTGCCAGACCACCCTGGCCTGTGTCAGCCTTTAGTATTCCCTCCCAAGAGTGGTTTCATAGTCTGAAAACTGAGGCCAAAAATATGTATCATATATGTATCTTTATGTATAATAACATTTTCATAAAGATATATATATACACAGAGAGGGTGAGAGAGAGAGAGAATGCCTTGCCCATATCACAAACCAGATATTTGCATTCAACCAATTAACACTCTAATCAGAACAGTTCAGTGGCTCCGTTGTGTCTGACTCTTTGCAACCCCATGAATCGAAGCACGCCAGGCCTCTCTATCCGTTACCAACTCCTGGAGTTCACTCAGACTCACGTCCGTCAAGTCAGTGATGCCATCCAGCCATCTCATCCTCTGTCGACCCCTTCTCCTCCTGCCCCCAATCCCTCCCAGCATCAGAGTCTTTTCCAATGAGTTAACTCTTTGCATGAGGTGGCCAAAGTACTGGAGTTTCAGCTTTAGTTAGCATCATTGCTTCCAAAGAAATCTCAGGGCTGATCTCCTTCAGAATGGCTGCTTAGAGCTCTCCAATCAAAGGACAGTGTTTATAGAGAGGAACCTGCCTCTAAGTGACTGTATATATTTTATGACTCTCGGCTGTGAAGAGTGATGGTGTTTAGTTGCCTTTTAGAAGCCATTCTTCGGTGGTTCTAACTTTTGACTCCAACTTTAAGAGTAGTTAAGAATTTGCACAGTGATTTACCTCTGCAGGCAGGAAGATCCCTACTTGTGAGACCTTTCAGTCTTGAACTCTCCACTGCTGTGGACATTGGTTCATTTCCGGTTTGTGGTTTTATTGTGTGTTCCAGACCAAGGCAGGTGAAGCACCATCTGAGAACCCTGCTCCAGCTCCCGAGCAGAGCAGTGCAGAGTAACAGCCGGCTCCCCAGGCACCTTCACCATCTGCAGGTAGGCGGCCCACGCAGAGCTGACGTTCTCTTTAAATAGCGCTGATTTCTCAGCGGTAGCACAGAGCAGTCTAAACTAATCCTGCAGTTCATCTGGGCCAGCCTCTTATCTCCATCAGGATTCTGAGAATGAGTTGTTTCGGTGGTGAAATGTCTCTGAAGCTGATCTTATTTTGCTTGATTTTGGAGACATAAATGTGCAGACAGAGTTAATGAGTGTCAAAGTCATTTTTTTAGATAGACAGTTGTCAACTATTTAACACCATGGAAAGATTTTTTGAAAGTTTTACTCTTGTGACACCTAGTGGCCAGTTTGATAATTTTAAAGGGCCCGTGTGCTTGCTGTGTGGCTCAGACTCTTTGGACTAGCCTGCCAGGCTCCTCTGTCCATGCAGTTTCCCAGGTAAGAAACTGGAGAGGGTTGCCATTCTGTTCTCCAGGGCATCTTCCCAACCCCGGGATCGAACCTGCATCTCCTGCTTGACAGGCAGATTCTTTACCACTGAGCCACCAGGAAGCCCAATGCGCCTGACAAGGCTTCATGTTAATAACAGAAGACTGTGATCTGTGGAACAAACAGGAATTATTTCTTACTTCCCATTTCCCTTTGATAGGCAGCATTATTTATATGTAGTGCTTGAGAGCCCTTGGGTTTACATGTCCAGTGCAGGATCTGCTCCTCATTCACTTGAATGCTCTTGAGCAGTTTATTTATCCTCTGCTACAGTTCTGTCTGCTGCGGGTAAAATAGGGATATTGACTGGTCTGAGTATTACAAAGACAGACGTAGTGATATCACATGTATGAACTACCGAAGCAGGGTGTGGCAAAGAATAACCTCTCCATAAAGTTAGCCTGTTTTTCTTCATTATTACTTCCTGCTGTTTTTCTGTCTTCTTGCTAAAAATCTTGGAAATTGTATTTGAATAGGTAGAAATATACTGGAAAGACTGATTGAGCGAGTCTTAAAAGACTATATAAGTCATAGTTGGTTTCATTCTGGGTTTTTCATCTAATAAGTCCTGAGAATTTGATTTTTTAGTATTTCTTGGTTGTTGCCCTTTTCATGAAATAAATAAGGAAATAGCTTTTAGTTAAAAGGGTTTTAAGCTTATAGTAGTGTTATTTTTTCAAAAAATTAATATTTCATAAAATTTTAAGATCATTTTAAGTTTTTACATTTTAAACTCCATCTGCTTTTATATGCAGAGGTTTGGATTTAAATTAGCCTTTCACAAGGTAGACAAGTGCTATGCTGAAAATCTTCTGTTTTATCTCTGGGTGAGTGAGAGTGAGTGAAAGTTGCTGAGTCGTGTCCGACTCTTTGCGACCCCAGGGACTATACAGTCCATGGAATTCTCCAGGCCAGAATACTGCAGTGGGTAGCCTTTCCCTTCTCTAGGGGATCTTCCCAACCGTGGGATCAAACCCAGGTCTTCTTATCTCTGGGTAGCATGGGCAATTTATCATATAAATAAATTCTATATTCAGAGTTGCTTGAAATAATTGACAGGATTATATATTAATCATTTAGCCATAACCTTTTAGTAACATTATTTCTAGGTATTGTTCCAAAGGAAATAATCCAAAATATAGGGAGGAAATTTCTATTATAATCTAGTATTGGAGAAGTGGTTAAATATTGAGATATATCCATATTAGGAGATGCTGTGTAACCACTAAAATGATTATGAAGAATTATCAATGTTATGTGTATAAGAGACAGAATC
>SJYC01120365.1:0-20928 GCA_006408675.1 Madoqua kirkii
AAAGGCTCCGTGATGATAATTTTCTTCTTTATAATTTTACAGAATTTTTACCATTATGCACTGAGTGTTCTTGTTTATAAAAATGTTTTATTAGAAAGTTTCCATTAAATTCGTGTTTCAGTTTACAAATCTCTAAAAGGTACACATGTAAGATTTTGTTTTGAGCTTTTGAGTTCAAGTTATTTATTGAGTTCAAATTATTTTTTGAACGGCATAAAAAACAGGTAATCTTTGCCTTTTTATTCTTTAACTCTTGGTCATCTTGTCACTCTTTAATAAGTCTGATGTGAATATTTTCCAGGTGACTTAATTAATAACCATTCAAAAAATAAAGCAAAAAGCAGACCACGACCTTACGAACACCAAAGAAACGTCCAAGCAATAAAGTGGAAGATTAATAACCAAGATGTGGACATTAGAATGTTGACTACACTTTTTACAAAACAGACAACTACACAAGGAAAACGTCAGCCATTTTTTCCAGCAGCTGAGATCCTGGGAATGCCTGCACAGAACAAGAGAGTGACCTCCCCAGTTGCAGCGGCCACTAGGTTTATATTTTTTCTCCTGGTTTTTACTGTTTTGGTAATGTGAATTGAAAGAATAATTATTAATACCACATGGGGAGACCCCTCCCAACCAAAGAAATCTGAAATATATAGTAAATGCTTTTTTTTTCCTTTTCTGTTCATTTTGGATGCTGGTGCTAAACTTCCAAGTGTCATGATTTAAAAAAGAAATTTTATTCCCTTCTTATTTATTTCTAGGATAAGGGGAGGGTAACATTTTGCTTTCTTATGTAACTCTCTTGGAAAATGTGCAGTATGAAGTTCCGCAAAAATAAAATTTTTACCCTTGAAAGGAAAGATGTATAACTGGAGTATATTTCTCTATCTGAGCACATGTTTTTGCCTTTTTTCCTTACTTCATTCACTGAATTGTAAGCTCAAAGCCAAGTGGACAGGTGCATTTGTGCTATTTAATAAATGTAGGGGCCTGAGCTGAGAGCAGAGGAAATGGGATTCTTTGGGGAATGAACAGTTCACATGTGAGCTCAGCTCCAGGCATGCTTGGTGCTCTCAGCTCCTGAGTCATCCTTGTTGAGGTGGTTGATGACATTTCAGTTAACAGCTTCCTTTAAATTATTGAAGGGATTAGCAGTCCTAACATCTTTGAACTTCTAACTGTAATGGCTTGGCTTTCCACACCAACTGCTGTGTCCTAATTGTCTACCTGTGTCTTTTGGAAAAGAGGAAGGGGTCTTCTTTGCAGGCGCTCTACAGATTTCTTCCCCCAGGGAGTAGATGGCGCCCCCAAGTGGAGAAACACTACAGCGCTGCTGCTGCTGCTGCTAAATCGCTTCAGTCGTGTCCGACTCTGTGCGACCCCATAGAAGGGCAGCCCACCAGGCTCCCCCGTCCCTGGGATTCTCCAGGCAAGAACACTGGAGTGGGCTGCCATTTCCTTCTCCAATGCATGAAAGTGAAGAGTGAAAGTGAAGTTGCTCAGTCGTGTCCAACTCTTCGCGACCCCATGGACTGCAGCCCACCAGGCTCCCCCGTCCATGGGATTTTCCAGACAAGAGTGCAGCACTGCAGTATACATCAATTCTATGCAGTCACTTCTCAGAACTGCTGTACCTATCAAATGATTTATTCCTTAAATCAGGTACCTCCTGAGTCTGAGTTTGAGTCACCCGCTATATTCTAGAGGCACAGACCCACAAAAGACCCGCTGAGTTGTGTGTTAGTGAAGTCTTCTGTTACTGGGTGCTGAAGATTCCTAAAAACTGCAGTTATAAACACTTTATCATTCTAACACCCTTACCTCTAAACACAGTCCATCAGGGTTATAGCTATTCTAGAGAAAAAAGTAGCAAATGCAAATAATTGGAGGAAAAAAGTCTAAACTTCAGTAGTGTGTATAACTGCAACCCTAAAACACACTGGTTGGTGGTACAGAAGGCAAGGAAAACTGGATGTGATATAAGGACGGGCCTGCATTCTTTTACAGCACAAAATTGGGGAGTTGAATTTCTTTGCCAAGAGATATGTGGTCCTGGGTGGAAGCACAGCTAAAGATTAATTCAGAGGCTGTCATACAGCAATTAACAAATTAGCTGTGATTGGTATTAACTTGAAGCTCCAGAGTTTTCCCTGTTTGAAACAGCACCTACTGGGAAAGTAGCCTACCCAACTCAAAATGTTTGCGTGCCCACTCTGTACCGAGTGATGCCAGGTTTCTCACAAATGAACTGCATCCACATCATTGAGGTTCCCCGGCTTTTGCCCTGAAAGGAGTAAAGAGATGTATTTGTAAAGACTAGAATAACGTTCTCTGAATCTTAGAATTTCACGCATTAAATCCCAGAGTAGTACTCGGTTGTGGTTGAAAAGAGGAAAACATTTCTTAACTTGGTGTGTTAGTCGCTCAGTCTTGTCTGACTCTGTGACCCCATGGACTGTAGCCCACCAGGTTCTTCTGTCTACGGAATTCTCCAGGCAAGAATACTGGAGTGGGCTGCCGTTTCCTTCTCCAGGGGGTCTTCCTGACCCAAGGATCAAACCCAGGTCTCCTGTAATTCAGGCAGGTTCTTTGCCATCTGAGCCACCAGGGAAGTCTCTGAATCTTAGAAGTGAAGTGAAGTCGCTCAGTCATGTCCGACTCTTTGCGACTCCGTGAACTGTAGCCTACCAGGCTCCTCAGTCCATGGAATTCTCCAGGCAAGAATACTGGAATGGGTTGCCATTTCCTTCTCCAGGTGATCTTCCTGACCCAGGGATTGAACCTGGGTCTCCTGCATTGTAGGCAGACACTTTAACCATCTGAGCTACCAATCTTAGAACTGACACACTAAATCCCAGAGTAGTACTTGGCTGTGGTTGAAAAGAGGGAAACATCTCTTAACTTTACAGGAATGACTATATATATATATATATATATATATATATATATATAATCATTTAATATAGGCATATATATAGATGTAACAGGTAATATATATGTATATATAGGCATCAATGTCTTAATAGGAAAAGTCTAGAAAGGAAGCAGGTGCTGATAGGTCTCTGAAAACTGGGTGATCTTGCCAGAGGAAGTGGTAAAGACTTTATCACCTTTGTGATTTCCTCAGGTTGAAAGCATTTCATTTTAGCTGATAAGCTAGATCCAGAATCATCCTGATTTGGGGGATGGGGGATGGGAACTTTTAAGGGAACTGAAACCCACGTGGGTAACGAGCTCTCCACCTGTTCCTGTAGTGTAGAAAGTATTCCTTTAAGAAGGGTATGGTGTGGAGACATGTAATGATGTGGAAGTCTGAGATGAAAAATGGCATTAACATGTCTGTGTTCCTCAGGGTGGGTAGTTCTAGCCGCTGTAACACACCATCTTACATTTCAATGGCTTACTATTGCACATTTTCTTCTTAAGGATGAGTTTGGGTGGGTGGCTCCCCTGGACAATTTTCCTCCCAGTGGCTTTTTTTTTTTTTTTACCAGCTGTGGTTGAAAAGAGGGAAACATCTCTTAACTTTACAGGAATGACTATATATATAGTCATATATATATATGACTATATATATATATATATAGTCATTTAATATAGGCATATATATATATATATGTAACAGGTAATATATATGTATATATAGGCATCAATGTCTTAATAGGAAAAGTCTAGAAAGGAAGCAGGTGCTGATAGGTCTCTGAAAACTGGGTGATCTTGCCAGAGGAAGTGGTAAAGACTTTATCACCTTTGTGATTTCCTCAGGTTGAAAGCATTTCATTTTAGCTGATAAGCTAGATCCAGAATCATCCTGATTTGGGGGATGGGGGATGGGAACTTCTAAGGGAACTGAAACCCACGTGGGTAACGAGCTCTCCGCCTGTTCCTGTAGTGTAGAAAGTATTCCTTTAAGAAGGGTATGGTGTGGAGACATGTAATGATGTGGAAGTCTGAGATGAAAAATGGCATTAACATGTCTGTGTTCCTCAGGGTGGGTAGTTCTAGCCGCTGTAACACACCATCTTACATTTCAATGGCTTACTATTGCACATTTTCTTCTTAAGGATGAGTTTGGGTGGGTGGCTCCCCTGGACAATTTTCCTCCCAGTGGCTTTTTTTTTTTTTTTACCAGCTGAGCCACAAGGGAAGCCGTTCCCAGTGGCTTCTTAAAGGAATAACATCTCTTCCTGTGCTATGGGTCTGCTGTCCTAATACCTAGTTTCAGCTTGTCCTGCTATCAGCCAGCCAGTAGATGGAGCTGTCTCCTGGGCTACAGTCTTCATTGTTCTGAAGAATTAGACAGGAAGGTCAGTACAAATAAGATACTAGTGAAGGGGCAGGGGTTCCACGCGATCAAGCACAGATTTTGGCAGAGGGTTGCTGCTAATCACGAGCAGCAAGTGTCTCAATGATTTTAGCGCTTTTCTAGATAACAGAAGATGCAAGAAACTGGGCTCATAAAATCATCTGAAAATATTAACTATGTGAGTCCTGTTTGCTAGTTTTTTCTAGAGCATGGAGAGCCTCATTTCTGGTCCCCACCCTGGACTCCTTTCAGGTGTGTGGAAGGTCAGGGGACTGCTGTGGACTGCTGTGGTCATCCTTGCAGAGCCGGACGATGAGTGACAGATTTTGGTTGGCAACATCTACTGTTCTTTCAGGCCTTCCCAGGTGGCTCAGTGGTAAAGCATCTCTGCCAGTACAGGGGATGCAGGTTTGATCCCTGGGTCAGGAAAACCCCCTGGAGGATGAAACGGCAACCCACTCGAGTGTTTTTGCCTGGAAAGTTCCATGGATAGAGAAGCCTGGTGGGCTACAGTCCACGGGGTCATAGGAAGTTGGACATGACTGAGCAACTGAACGTGCCCTCGCCGTTCTTCAATGCTTGTGTGTGTTAGTCGCATCCGACTCGTGACCCCATGGACTATATAGCCTGCCAGGCTTCTCTGTGCATGGAATTTCTCAGGCAAGGATACAGGAGTGGGTTGCCATTTCCCCCTCCAGGGGAGCTTCTTGACCCAGGGATTGAACCCAGATCTTCTGCAGTGCAGGTGGATGCTTTACCGACTGAACTACTAGGGAAGTCCTCTTCCAATGCCCAAGACACTTCACATAGGTGTGAGGCCTCGCCACAGCGAGTCTCTTGCCAACTCTGTTTATAGCTTCCATCAGCATTGGAGAAGGAGCTGGTGACCCACTCCGGTGTTCCTGCCTGGAGAATCCCAGGGACAGGGGAGCCTGGTGGGCTGCCGTCTGTGGGGTTGCAGGGTCGGACACGACTGAAGTGACTTAGCAGCAGCATTGTTCTGCTTGCAGGGCCATGCAAATCTTCTCCATGAGCCTCAGGGCCTGTGAGGCTGTGTGCTGCCCCTTGCTGCCCTCCTGTGGTGAAGATGGATTATTTTCAGATAAAGTTGGAAAAATCCATTTGCCTCACTTTTTTCTTAACTTTCCCTGAAACAGTTCCAAAGCAATGTTTGAAGCAATGGCTATAGATAGAGCCAAGGTCTATGAGAGCATTTTTACCTTTTTTTTCCCCGTTTTGTAAAATGACTCTTTATAATCGTATTCACAGTTGCCTTTCCTTTGACTAAGTTATGAGGTCTTGGCCAAAGGACACAGACACAAGACTGAACGTTGATCTATTTTCATTGGATAAAGCCTTCTTGCTCTCTTTCCTTATAATTTGCTAGGGCTTTCTTCCTGTCTCATGTAAATAGATTTCAGGAGGTCCGTCCCACCAGTCTTCAAACTGGAATTCCTCAGTCATAGAATCAGACAGAATACACTAAATGACATGTGCATGAGTGCTGTTATGGGAATTCAGAGGATCTTGTAGAGATGGGTATGGACTAAACTGCAGAATGAAGAAGCCCCTGGTGTATATTGCAGTGTGACTTCCCATTGTTCAATACTTCAGTTCAGTTCAGCCACTCAGTCGTGTCTGACTCTTTGCAACCCCGTGGACTGCAGCATGCCAGGCTTCCCTGTCCCTCACCAACTCCCGGTGCTTGCTCAAACGCATGTCGATCGAGTCAGTGATGCCATCCAACCATCTCATCCTCGGTGGTCCCCTTTTCTTCCTGCCTTCAGTCTTGCCCAGCATTAGGATCTTCTCCAATGAGTCAGATCTTCACATCAAGTGGCCAAAGTATTGGAGCTTCAGCTTCAGCATCAGTCTTTCCAATGAATATTCAGGACTAATTTCCTTTAGGATTGATTGGTTGGATCTCCTTGAAGTTGAAGGGACTCTCAAGAGTCCTTTCCAAACCCACAGTTCAAAAGCATCAGTTCTTCGGCCCTTAGCTTTCTTTATGTTCCAACTCTCACATTCATATATGACTACTGGAAAAAACATAGTTTTGACTAGATAGATCTTTGTCAGCCAAGTAATGGCTCTGCTTTTTAGTAAGCTGTCTATATTGTCTAGATTTTTCTTCTTAGGAGCAACTGTCTCAATTTTATGGCTGGGGCCACCATCTTCGGTGATTCTGGAGCACAAGAAAATAAATCTGTCACTGTTTTCATTGTTTCCCCATCCATCTATTTGCCATGAAGTGATAGGACGAGATGCAATGATCTTGGTATTTTGAATACTGAGTTTTAAGCCAGCTTTTTCACTCTCCTCTTTCACTTTCATCAAGAGACTCTTTAGTTCCTCTTCACTTTCTGCCATAAGTGTGGTATTATCTGTGTATCTGAGGTTATTGATATTTCTCCCGGCAATCCTGATTCCAGCTTATGCTTCATCCAGCCCCATATTTCACATGATGTACTCTGCACACAAGCTAAATAAGTAGAGTGAGAATATACAGTCTTGACATACTCTTTTTCCAGTTTGGAACCAGTCTGTTTTTCCATGTCTGGTTGTAACTGTTGCTTCTTGACCTGCATACAGATTATTCAGGAGGCAGATAAGGTGGTCTGGTATTCCCATCTCTTGAAGAATTTTCCACAGTTTGATGTGATCCACACAGTCAAAGGTTTTGGTGTAGTCAATAAAATAGAAGTAGATATTTTTCCGGAACTCTTGCTTTTTCGATGATCCAGTGGATGTTGGCAATTTGATATCCAATTCCTCTGCCTTTTCTAAATCCAGCTTGAACATCTGGAAGTTCTTGGTTCACATATTGTTGAAGCCTGGCTTGGAGAATTTTATCAGAGCCATAGGCAGCTCTTGGTGTTGTTTTCCCTGACTGTATAGAGCTTCTCCATCTTCAACTGCGAAGAATATAAGCAATCTGATTTCAGTATTGACCATCTCATGATGTCCATATGTAGAGTCGTCTCTCGTGTTGTTGGAAGAGGGTGTTTGCTATAGTCAGTGCATTCTCTTGGTAAAACTGTTAGTCTTTGCCTTGCTTTATTTTGTACTCCAAGGCCAAACTTACCTGTTACTCTAGGTATCTCTTGATTTTCTACTTTTGCATTCCAGTCTCCTATGCTGAAAAGGACATCTTTTTTTTGGTGTTAGTTCTAGAAAGTCTTATAGGTACTTCAGCATTAGTGATTGGGGGCATAGACTTGGCTTACTGTGATATTGAATAGTTTGTCTTGGAAATGAACAGAAATCATTCTGTCATTTTTGAGATTGCACCCAAGTACTGCATTTTGAACTATTTTGTTGACTATGAGGGCTACTTCATTTCTTCAAAGCGATTCTTGCCTACGGTAGTACATACAATGGTCATCGGATTTAAATCCATTCCAGTCCATTTTAGTTCACTGATTTCTAAAATGTTGATGTTCACTCTTGCCATCTCCTGTTTGATCGCTTTCAATTTATCGTGATTTGTGGACCTAACATTCTAGGTTCCTATGCAGTGTTGTTCTGTACAGCATCGGACTTTACTTCCATCACCAGTCACATCCATGACTGGGCATTGTTTTCTTTTTGGCTCTGTGTCTTCATTCTTTCTGGAGTTATTTCTCCACTCTTCTCCAGTAGCATATTGGGCACCTACAGACCTGGGATCTTCATCTTTCAGTGTCATAAATTTTTGCCTTTTCATGCTGTTCGTGGGGTTCTCAAGGCAAGACTACTGCAGTGGTTTTCCATTCCTTTCCCCAGTGGACCATGTTTTGTCAGAACTCTCCACCGTGACTCGTCCATATTGGGTGGCCCTACATGGCATAGCTTATAGTTTCACTGGTGGCCCTACATGGCATAGCTTATAGTTTCACTGAGACACACAAGGCTTTGGTCCATGTGATCAGTTTGATTAGTTTTCTGTGATTGTGGTTTCCATTCTGTCTGCCTTCTGATGGAGAAGGATAAGAGACTTGTGGAAGTTTCCTGATGGGAAGACTAACTTTGGGGGAAACTGGGTCTTGTTCTGAAGGGCAGGGTCATGCTCTGTAAATCTTTAATGCTGTTTTCTCTTGATGGGAGGGGCTGTGTTTCCCCTCTGTTGTTTGGCCTGAGGCCTATGGTAGTGGTAATGAAGATAACGGTGACCTTCTTCAAAAGGACTCTCTACGCACTGTTGTATTCAGTGCCTTTAACCCTGCAGCAAGCCACTGTCAACTCACACCTGTGCCGGAGACTCCTGACACTCACAGGCAAGTCTGGCTCAGTCTCTTGTGTGGACACTGCTCCTTTCTCCTGCCTCCTGCTGTGCACAAGGTTCTGTCTGTGCCCTCCAAGAGTCTGTGTCCCCAGTCCTGTGGAAGTTCTGTAATCAAATTCCACTGGCCTCCAAAGTCACATTCCTTGGGGGTTCTCAGCCCCTTTGCCAGATCCCCAGGTTGGGAAATCTGTTGTTGGCCCTAGAACTTTCTCAATGGTGTGAGAATTTATTTGGCATAATTGTTCTGCAGTTCGTGGGTCGTCTGCTCAGTGGCTCTGTGTTGGGGCTGATGGTGACCTCCTCTAAGAGGGCTGATGCCACACGCTGTATGACCCAAGTCTGCTGCAGCCAGAGCCCCTGTCTCCACAGCCGACTGCTGCTGACCCATGTCTCCATGGGGACAACCACACAAAGGCAGATGGAGACAAACACTCAAAGGCAGGTCCGGCTGAGTCTCTGTGGGATCCCTGGGTCCTGGTGTGCTTGACCCCCTGAGCATCTCTGGCAGGTATGAGGTTTGATTCTAAATGTGATTTCATCCCTTCTACTCTTTTGATGTGTGTTTCCTTTGTCCTTGGACATGGGGTATCTCTTTTTAGTGGGTCCAAAATTTTCTTGTCCATGCTTATTCAGCAGAGAGTTGCAACTTTGGAGTTCTCTCAGGAGAAGATGAGTGCACGTCCTTCTTTTCTTCAATATGACTACATTTTTATCAATTAAGATAGAATTTAACTTCAAATCAAACCCAGGTCTCCTGCATTACAGGTGGATTCTTTGCCAGCTGAGCCACCAGGGAAGCCCAAGAATACTGGAGTGGGTAGACCTACCCTTCTGCAGCAGATCTTGCTGGTCCAGGAACTGAACTGAGGTCTCCTTCATTGCATTACAGGTGGATTCTTTACCAGCTAAGCTACCAGGGAAGCCTGTTCAATACTTAACACTCAATAAATGCTGGCAGAGCAGAAAACAGGCATTCAGTAAATGCTGATTGGGATTTCCCTGGTGGTATAGTGGATAAGAATCCACCTGCCAATGCAGGGGACTGTTCAGTCCCTGGTCTGGGCCAATCCCACATGGCTCGGAGCAGCAGAGTCAGTGGGCCACAGCTACTGAAGCCTGCGTGCCTAGGGTCTATGCTTTGCCACAGGAGAAGCCACTGCCGTGAGAAGTCCATCCACCCCAACAAAAGAGTGGCCCCGCTCACCACAACTAGGGAAAGTCTTCATGCAGCCTCAAAGACCCAGTGCAGCCAACAGTAGAGAAATAAATATGGTGAGGTAGAAATAACCATCTGGTAAGGATGTGTGAACTGAAGATCGCTGAAAATGAGTAAGAGGGCCAGAACTGTGAGACAGAGGTAATAACGGAAATTACAAGAGAATGGACACTTGGAGAGAAGAGCAGAATAAGAATGATCCAGCCACCTTATTCATGTGTAAATGTGTGGAACCAGTCACACACGTATACCTCCTGCTTATATCTTTTGTTTAATGAGGATTTTCTATTTAATATGTATGTTGGTGTTTTCATATATCTGAGCATTATTTCCAGAGTTTTCTCTATCTTAGAAAATTTAAAAATTCACCATTTATTGAATTGTTCATTAACATTAGAGTATACATTTTGAATGCCCCTTTGTTCTGTCGTTATATATTTAAATTTTTTTCTAGGTCTTAGAGGTTATAACTTTTGTGACTATGGTGACTCCTTTACGAAAAGGAGATTTTTAAACAGAATTCTGTGTATCAGAATGGGTATTCAGCAAGATACTCAGGTGTTACAGGAATTACAAAAATGAGTATGCCACAGTCTTTACTTTGAGGACATGAGGGTCCATGGGAAAGCAGAGTAGAAGAGGCCATAATATAAAGCTCAGATTTGTTCATTTGGCTTTTATTCATCAGTTATGACGTAAAGGATGGGAAGAAAATTTGACTGATGCGACTTCATTCTTTCATTTTTTTAATTGAGGTAAAATTCACATAACATAAATTAACCACCAACCATTCTTAAATGTACAATTCAGTGGCATGCAGTACAGTTCTTCCTATTTTAAAAGAGCTCTGAAGGAAATAAAACTATCAATAGCAAAGACTCCAGAGAACTGAGGTACCCCAGTCTTCAAACGCTCGACATCACATGGTACCCAAATTCTTTCTGTTCTAAGGATGCCCAATTTCTGCTTGGTTTGCTAGCAATGCTGAGCCAGCAAGCCATCTATACACCATGTGGCCTATATTTCTTGAGTAGAACGTGTGTTCGGTGCTAGTATCAAGTTTGGAGTTCTCCCAGCTGAGTATTTGCTTCAGGGTCTCCTGTGATTGTAAATTCCTTGTGGGCCAAGGTGGCTCATCCCTGTATCCCTAGAGGAGAACCCAGCCCATAGATTATTTTAAAAGCATTTGTGAATGATTGACTACTTACTCCTGAGATTTTTATGTTCATTTATTCCCTATCTATTGCCTCGTGGTCAGTACTAACTGGGGCACTCTATAAAGGTTTGGGGTTGCGATTGTCCCGGAGCCCAAGGTCAAATCCTGGCCATTTTGAGCGCCGAAGGCAACTGTTATTGAGTCGCACAGAAGGTGGCGCTGTTGCGCCTTATCGTGACTGCCTTCACCTGGGCGAGCAGGTCTTCTATACCTGAAGTCTAGCAGTCGCTTGAGAAGGAAATGAATAAGTTGATCAGCAACAAGTCCAGCTTTTACAGTTTCGGCAGAGGTTTCCTGCTGGTTCAGGTGTGGTGAGGCCCGGAAACCTCAGTGCCCGCAGTCTTTTCCTTTTGTGGGGAGCCCGCCCAAACTCCATCCTTTGCCCGGCCACGCCCCACGGTGGGAAGGAGGGACTGGAAAGCATTTCCTTGAGGCTGGCACAACTTGCCCTACGCAAAACGAGGGGTTTTTTTTCTCCTTCCCTGGCTGAGTCAGTTTCATCTGAAATACGGAGTGACCGGAGGAGGAACCGGAGGAGGGACAAGGTAGTGGAAACGGTTTGGGGGTGTGAAGGGTGAGGGGAGGATGGTAGTGATGCAGTCAGGGGCGGACTTCGCTGTTTGGGGAAGAAAAAGAGGGAGGCGGCCCAAAGGGGGATGGCTGTGGGTGGCTGTTTGTATTTTATGTGAACAAACAGCAATCACCAGGTGAATGAATCTGTATTTCTTCGGAACAGGCATCTCGCGAGTTTTAGCTTCTGTCTTTTTTTAAGACAGAATGTTGGCAATTTTCAGCAATTTGGGCAAGGAGAGAGGCAGCTAGAAAGCGAAGGAGTGAGGGGATCTCTGTATATTTCTGGAGAGGAGACCATCACGAGAGGGTCTGATAGAAAAAGTCAAGTACAGGAATTACTTGTCACAGGACAGTAAGGTCGTTCAGCCTGCCTTTGGGCTCAGCTCAGCTCCTCATCTGCTAAGCATAATTAAGAATGGCAATTATCTCTTGGAGTCGTTGTGATATTTAAATGAGATAATATCTGTAATCACGCTTAAAAATTGTATAATGTGATATGCTATTCTTAGTTTACCGGAATTTCGGTTTTCTTAAGGGCTTATGGCACCTGCGAGATGGGATGTTGGGACCCCCTCCCCTGGAGCCAGCATCTCTAGGCACAGATGGACACATTCCCGGCCTTCTTCCAACTGGCCTGGCCTCGAGACTGGTTCTGGCCAATGGATGCTAAGGAGAAGAGAGGTGACTCTCTTCTAGACCAAAACCAGACTCTGCGGGCCATGGGTCAAGATGGCAGGGCTGTGTTGGGATTGTGGCAACACAGGTCACTGAGTTGTTCCATGTGGGGCCGCTGTCTGGACAGTTGCTCAGATTCCCTGAAAACTTTGCAGGAGCAAGAAGCCTCTGTTGGGCTTAGCCAGAGAGAGAGACTGGTCTTTAGTGAAGCAGGACTAAAAAGCTGGCAAAGGAGATGGCAAACAAGCTCGCTGTCTTCATCTGGAATCTAGGTGGAGGAAACCAGTCTCCTGTGTTCTTATTTCACAAAAGTTTGTGAGTCACATTTACACTATGTTTCGGTCCAGAAAACCCCAAACTGTAAAATTAAAGATATTTCCAATAAGATTCTCATGCTGGAAGTAAATGCAAATCCCCCTTCTCTGCAACCTGGCCTCAAAGGACCCCACAAATATAAACCTACCAACGAGGTGTTCACAGTCCCAAGTCAGAACCCCAAGTTCATGAAATACGTGCAACTACTAATTAAGGAACTTAAATATACGTTTTTTTAAATGTTTGTAAAATTGATTTAATTGGAGGACAATCGCTTTACAATATTGTGCTGGCCTCTGCCGCACAGCAGCGTGAGCCGGTCACAGGCACACACGGGTCCCCTGCCTCTCAAGCCCGGCTCCTGTCCTTCGCTCCAGTTGTCACAGAGCGCCGGCTTTGGGTTCCCCGCATCCCACATCAAACTCCCACTGGCTATCTGAGAAGAAGCGCATTTGAGTCAGTTCCAATGAGGTGGATGAACCTAGAGTCTATGGTACAGAGTGAAGTCAGAAAGAGAAAGACAAATATTGTACATTAACACATATATTGGAATCTGGAAAGATAGTATCAACGATCCTACATGCCGGGCAGCAAAGGAGATACAGAGATGAAAAACAAACTTTTGACACAGTGGGAGAAGAAGAGGGGGGGATGATGTGAGAGAACAGCGTTAAATGTTTTAAAGAACTGAAACTGCAAACCAAAATTATGGGGAACTAATAAAGCACGCTCAGAAAAAAACAACAACAACAAATAAACTTGAAAAGGAACCAAGCAGAATTGGCTGTGAAAATCTTACTGATGGTATGAAAACCTTCATATTTGGCAAAACAGCAGATTAGACCTGTTTCCTGAAAACAGAATTTGTCAAATAAAAAGGTGGAGTGGAAGAAATTACTTACTGATGCAAAGAGAAAAAAGGAGGTCAGGAAAAAAAGAAAGCCGTTAAGAGACACGAGGATCAAATAAATAGCATAATGTATCTAATTGACGTTCTAGAAGCAACTAGACAGAACAGGACTGAAAGGTGAACTTCCTGAAGATACAATGACGAAGAATTTCCCAGAACTGATGATGGATGGGAATCTTACGTTGAAGATGCACGGCGAGTCTGTAGCAGGATAAACAAGAATGAATTCATGCCTGACATATCAAAGCAACACTGCTGGAGATCGAACACGAAGCAGAAGTACAGCAGCGGCCTCTTATTCATTCACTCACGTATAAAAGAGAGATTTTTTTTTTTTGAACACCTACTACATGTCAGGCACTCATGTAGACACTCGGGATGCATCAGTGGAAGAATACACAGGGTTCTTGCTCATTCTCACAGGGGACGGAGATAATGAATAAGCATAAGTAAGTAAATTTTACAGTGTGTTAGAAAGTGATGGGCGTGCCAAGGGAAAAAAGGAAGAAAAAAAGAGGGGATTTGGAATATGTGTGTAGTGGGGAGGAGCAGGGGCAGAGTGTGATATTTAATAAAATGTCAGGGGAGGCCTCTTTGAGAAGGCGAAGTTTGAGCAGAGGCTTGAAGAGAAGAGGGAGTTAGTGAGATGGATGGAGGAGGAGACACTTCAGGCAGAGGGAACAGCCAGGGGCTCCCTTGTCTGCAGAGCTTCTGGTGTGAAGTGTCTGTTCAAAGTGTTTCATCCAATATTTTAATTATGTTGTTCGTGTGCTTATTAAATTCTGCTAAAGTCCCTTATCAGATTGTGAGCTGCAAACCTGTTCTCCCAGACTGGTGTGTCTGTCCATTGTCTTAAGGGGTCATTTGAAAGGCGGATGTTCATTTTGAGAGCACCCATTTGTACTGTTTTGCACTTTGTGACGGTGCAGGTCTTACTAAGAACCCTTTGCCGGAGTACTTCCCGGGTGGTACAGAGGATTTGAATCCGACTGCTGATGAAGAGGACACAGGTTCAATGTCTGGACCCAGAAGATTCCAGGTGCTATGGGGCAAACTAAACCTACATGCCACAGACACGGAGCCCGCAGCCCATCAGAGAAGCCACCACAAGAAGCCGTGCCGGAACAGTGACCCAGGGCCACCAAAATAGAGAGAGAAAATTCAAAGAATGTAAAGCCCTTTGCCTACTTCAAGGGCACAAACCATCTCTCTCCATTCCCTACAAATTTTATATTTTTGGTTTTTATGTTCGAGTCTGTGATCCATTTCAAAATTACTTTTGTGTGTGATGTGAGGTACGGGTTGAGGTTCGTGTTTTTACACATGCGTATCAATATTTGTTTTAAAGACTTTCCTTCTCCCTAAAATTCACCAGGCCCATTTTTTTAAAAAAATCAGTTGGCCATACATACCTGGATCTTCTTCTAGGTTCTCTATTCTGTTCCATTGATCTAGATATTTGTCCTTACACCAATAGCGTACTACTGCTTCACAGTACGTCTTAAAATTCAGTGGTATAATTCTTCCTTCTTTGTTCTTTTTCAAAATCGATTTGGCTATTCATGTTCCTTGAATTTCCATGTAAATTTTAGAACTGCCTTATCAATTGCCATAAAAAGACCAGTGTGATTCTAATTAACATTCGCATTGAATCCATAGATTATTGAGGGCAAAATTGATATCTGACCATATCGAATCTTTGGATCCATTAACAAGATATATCTCTTTATTTCTCCATACCATCTTTAGTTTCTCTCTTATTTTTCTTTTTAATTTCAGTGTTTTACAGTTTTTAGGGTGCAGGTCTGGGATATATCGTGTGACATTTATCCCCAGCCATTCCTGTATTTTATGCTATCGTAAACTGTATTGTTTGTTAAGGCTTTTCTTTTTTTTTCCAAAACAAACAACTTTTTATTGACGTAGAGTTATTTTTGGCAGTCTTGACCACATGTTTATTCTGTTTATATTAACGATTTCCTAAAACTCACTATGTAGTAGGTATCTATTGTTACACTTTAAAAGTAACCCAAAACGTGGTGACTTAAGACAACAAAATTTATTTTTTTTTATTAATTTAAAACTTTATTCTATTTTACAATACTGTAATGGTTTTGCCATACATTGACATGAATCATCCACAGGGGTACATGATCTCCCAATGCCGAAGCCCCCTCCCACCTCCCACCCCACACCATCTCCCCGGACCTTCCCGTACACCAGCCCCAAGCATCCTGTATCCTGTATTGAACACAGACTGGAGCTTCATTTCTTATATGATAGTATACATGTTTCAGTGCCATTCTCCCAAATCATCCCACCCTCTCCCTCTCCCTCAGAAGAGACAATATAAGATGTGTATAAGAGACAGTTCCCGTACACCAGCCCCAAGCATCCTGTATCCTGTATTGAACACAGACTGGAGCTTCATTTCTTATATGAAGGTATACATGTTTCAGTGCCATTCTCCCAAATCATCCCACCCTCTCCCTCTCCCTCAGAGGCCAAAAGTCCGTTCTATACCTCGATGTCTCTTTTGACAACAAAATTTATTAACGATTTCTGAGCATTAGGAATCCATGAACTGAGAGGTTCGGGCTCAAGGCTTCTCACAAGGCTACAGTCAAGCCATGGCTAGACCTGTAATACCTAAAGCCTTTACTTAGGTGCCATGTACTTTTGGTGTTTTGTTGTTGGTGGTGGTTTTCTTTTAATTTAAGAATAATTGCTTTACAATATTGTGCTGGTTTCTGTCATACATCAACCTGAATCAGCCATGGGTATACGTACGTCCCCACCCTCTCAAACATCCCTCCCCTCTCCCACCCCTCTAAGCTGTTGCAGAGTCCCAGTTTGAGTTCTGTGAATTATACAGCGAATTCTCGCTGGCTATCTACTTCACGTGTGGCCGTGTATATGTCTCCACGCTGCTCACGCCAGTTGACATACAACTGATTTACAACTGATTTACAATGTTCTGTTAGTTTCGGGAGTACAGCAAAGTGATTTAGTTTATGTATCTATATATTCATATATATATGCATATATATATACATTATTTATATGCACATATACATTTATAGTATATATACATTTATATACCATTCGAAGAGTTGACTCACTGGAAAAGACTCTGATGCTGGGAGGGATTGGGGGCAGGAGGAGAAGGGGACGACAGAGGATGAGATGGCTGGATGGCATCACTGACTCAATGGACGTGAGTCTGAGTGAACTCTGGGAGTTGGTGATGGACAGGGAGGCCTGGCATGCTGCGGTTCGTGAGGTCACAAAGAGTCGGACACGACTGAGCAACTGAACTGAACTGAACTGAATATATATACATTTATATATATTTTAAAAGTATATATATATGTATATTCTTTTTTAGACACTTAGAATATCAGAAGACATGTATACCCTTTACTCACCTTTTCTAATGATAATGCCTAAGTCATAGACTAATTTAAAAACCAAGATATTAACATTGGTGAAGGTGAAGTCGCTCACTTGTGTCCGACTCTTTGCGAGCCTGTGGACTGTAACCTACTAGGCTTCTCTGTCCATGGGATTCTCCAGGCAAGAATACTGGAGTGGATTGCCATTTCCTTCTCCAGGGGATCTTCCCAACTCAGGTATCGAACCCGGGTCTCCCGCACTGGAGGCAGATGCTTTAACCTCTGAGCCACCAGGAAGTATTTTAACATTGGTAAAATACTATTAACTAAACTACACATTTTATTTGGATTTTACCACTTTTCCACAAATGTTCTTCACTTCCGGAGTGCAGCACAGGGCCCCACATTGCCCCTAGCAGGCGCGTCCGTAGCCCCCTAAGTCTGTGCGGTTGTTCAGTGTTTCCGTCGGCCAGGGCTCAGCACTCCTGAAGAGCAGTGGTCGGGGGTTTTCTGGACCGTCCCTTGATTTTTGTTTCGTCATGCCTTTTCATAGTGATTTGAGGTTCTGCATCATCAAGAGAAATACCGCAGGAGTAACCTGTGCCATATCCGGGAGTCCTCGATGTTAAAGTGTCTTATTTCTTGTGACGGGAAATTTCATCATTTTGTAAAGATGGTGTCTGTCAGGTTCCTCCACTGTATAGCCACTATTTTCCTTTTTGTAATAGAGCAGGGAGGTACTTTGAGGCAATGCAAAGGTTCCGTTTCTTCTTAAACTTTCTCCCACTAATTTTAGCATCCATTGGTGTATTTTGCCTCCTTGATATCTATGAAATTCTAATGGGGATTTTTCTATTTCCCCTTATTCCTTTTTACATGAATTAATTGGGCTTCTTCTATAAATAAGTATCATTCCTTTTCACTTCACTTCAGTGATATTCCTTTTCATATAATTTCATTTATTTATCTATTACATTATTAATTTATATTTGCTGAGACTAAAATATATTCAGTTTATTATTTGGGTTATAATCCAATACTTGTTGTCATTCAGTCACTCAATCATACCCGACTCTGAGAACCCGTGGACTGCAGCACACCAGGCTTCCCTGTCCATCACCATCTCCCGGAGTTTGCTCAAACTTATGTCTGTTGAGCTGGTGATGCCATCCAACCATCTCATCCTCTGTCGTCCCCTTCTCCTCCTGCCCTCAGTCTTTCCCAGCATCAGGGTCTTTTCCGATGAGTTAGCTCTTCACATCAGGTGGCCAAAGTACTAGAGCTTCAGCTTCAGCATCAATCCTTCCAATGAATATTCAGAGTTGATTTCCTTTAAGACTGACTGGTTTGATCTTGCAGTCCAAGGGACTCTCAAGAGTCTTCTCCAGCACCACAGTTTGAAAGCATCAATTCTTTCACACTCAGCCTTCTTTATGCTCCAAATCTCACATCCATACATGACTACTGGAAAAATCACAGCTTTGACTATGTGGAGCTTTATCAGTAAAGTAATATGTCTGCTTTTTAAAATGCTGTCTAGGTTTCTCATAACTTTTCTTACAAAAAGTAAACGTCTTTTAATTTCATGGCTGCAATCACCATCTGCAGTGATTTTGGAGCCCCAAAAAATAAAGTTTGTCACTCTTTCCATTGTTTCTCCACCTATGTGCCATGAAATGATGGGACCGGATGCCATGATCTTCATTTTTGAATCCTGAGTTTTAAGCCAGGTTTTTCACTCTCCTCTTTCACTTTCATCAAGAGGCTCTTTAGTTCTTCACTTTTTGCCATAAGAGTGGTGTCATCTGCATATCTGAGATTACTGATATTTCTCCCGCCAAACTTGATTCCAGCTTGTGCTTCATCCAGAGTGGCATTTTGCATGATGTACTCTGCATATAAGTTAAATAAGCAGGGAGACAATATACAGCCTTGACATACTCCTTTCCCAGTTTGAACCAGTCCATTGTTTCATGTCCGGTTCTGTTTCATCTTGACCTGCATACAGATTTCTCAGGAGACAGGGAGGGTGGTCTGATAGCCCCATCTCTTTAAGAATTTTCCACAGTTTGTTGTGATCCAAGCAGTCTCTTGCTTTTTCAGTGAACCAATGGATGTTGGCAATTTGATCTCTGGTTCCTCTGCTTTTTCTAAATCCAGCTTGTACATCCAGAAGTTCTCATTTCACATGCTGTTGAAGCCTAGCTTGAAGGATTTTGAGTATCACCTTGCTAGCATATGAAATGAGTGCAATTGTGTGGTTGTTTGAGCATTCTTTGACATTGCCCTTCTTTGGAATTGGAATGAAAACTGACCTTTTCCAGTCCTGTGGTCACTGCTGAGTTTTCCAAATTTTCTGGCATACTGAGTGCAGCACTTTGATAGCATCAACTTGTAGGATTCGAAATAACTTTGTTGGAATTCCATTACTTCCACTAGCTTTGCTTATAGTGTTGCTTCCTAAGGCCCACTGGACTTCACAGTCCAGGATGTCCAGTTCTAGGTGAGTGATCACATCATCGAGGTCATCCGGGTCATTAAGATCTTTGTTTTATAATTCTTCTGTGTATTCTTTGTATCATCTGCTTCTGTTAGGCCTCCAGGGTACATGGGCTTCAGAAGTTGTAGACCATTTCAGTCCTTTATTGTGCCCATCTTTGCATGAAATATTCCCTTGATATCTCTAATTTTCTTGGAGAGATCGCTAGTCTTTCCCATTCTGTTGTTTTCCTCTATAATCCAAATCTCACAGTTTATCCTGTTTCTAATATTGTCACAGTGCTGGCCATCTCTCTCAGATTGGCTCCTGTGCCTTTTCAATATTCCCTCATTCTTTTGCTTTCCATTTATATAATTCACTTATAATACAGCATTTTAAATTTTCACTTAACAACTTTTTTTTGATAGTATGTGAACATACAATTGATTTTTGTATATTTAAAGTAGGTTTCTATAAGCAGCATATGGGGTCTTCCTTAGTGACTCAGATGGTGAAGAATCTACCCGCAATGCAGGAGACCTGAGTTCAATCCCTGGGTCGAGAAGCTTCCCTGGAGAAGGAAATGGCTACCGACTCCAGTATTCTTGCCTGGACAATTCCATGGACAGAGGAGCGTGGCGGGCTACAGTCCATGGGGCCGCGAAGAGCCAGACACGACTGAGCGGCTAACATGTTCACTTTCAAGCAACATATAGTTGAGCCTTGCTCTTTCATCCAGTGTCACAGTCTCTGCCTTTTACTAAAGTGTATGTAAACGTTTGATATAATATCAGAATCACTGGGTGTGGGTCTACCGCCTTTCCGCTTTTTTTTTGCTGTGCTGGGTCGCACTGCTCGCGGCTTTTCTCCAGCTGTGGCGAGCGGGACTGCGCTCCAGGCGCCCTACACAAGCTTCTCGTTGCTGTGGCTTCTCCTTTAGCCGAGCATGGCCTCCAGGGTTCACGGGCTTCAGAAGCTGCGGCACACGGGCTTAGCTGCCCCCAGGGAATCTTCCCAGACCAGGGATCAGACTCCTATTCCCTGCGTTGGCAGGAGGACTCTCAACAACGGAGCCACCAAGGAAGCCCTCTCCACTTGTTTCTTATTTGTCCCGTCTGTCTTTTGTTCTTTTTTTTTTCCTTTGCAATTAATTGCAATTAATTATGTTTTTTTTTATTTCCATTTTCTCCACAGATTGATTCTCTCTAATCAATTGTATCTCTTTGTTCTAATTTTCAGAAGTAGCTCCAGAATTCAAATGTGCATATCACAGTCTACCGTCAAATGTTGTACCGCTTCACATATAATGTAAGTTTCCTGCAACAATGTTCTCTCATCTAATTCCCCTGTCCTATGCACCACTGTGCTCACAGATGTTACTTTTCATATATAATAACCCCCAGAGTATATTGTTGATATTTTGTTTTAAATGGTCAGTTGTTTTTTAAGGAAATTAAAAGGTGAAGAAAATTTTTCTTTTACTGTTTTTAAATGCAGTTAGCAGAATGTTAAATAGTTCATGTAAAAATTAATATTCCATACGTGTTTGTATATTTCAATGTTTAATATACAA
>SJYC01120366.1:0-30784 GCA_006408675.1 Madoqua kirkii
GGAAAATTTTATTGAGTTTCTATTTGAATCTGAATGAAATGAGTATACATGACATCTATAATTTAAACATATTAATTCAAGTTTTTAAATAAAACTTATGAACTGCCAGAATGCCACAAATATCACTGTGAATAATCAGTCTTAAAATGAGCTTTTGTTTGTTTTTAATTTTTTTTTTTTGCATTTCTCTACATATTTGCCACTTCTAAAACTCTTGCCTCTTTTTCTGTAGATCCAGATTTCCATCTAATATTATCTTCTTTCTGCTTCCTTTAATATTAACTTCCTTTAATATTTCCTGTAATGTCAGTCTGCTAGGGTCTTTAAAACTCTTTATTTTGCCTTCCATTTTGGAAAGATATTTTTTCAGAAAATAGAATTCTAGACGAACAATTCCTTTCTCTGCTTTAAAGAGATTAGCCCCACTGGCTTCCAGCTTGCACTGTTTCCAGAAAGAATCCTACCGGCATTTGTCTATTGATTGTCTTTAGGTCTCATTCTTCCCTGGCTGCATTTAGTATGTTCTGTTTATCTCTGAATTCAGAAAATTAATTATGATAGAGCTCAGTGTGCTTTTCTATTTCTTCTACTTCATATTCATTGAACTCAGATTTGTATATTTATAGTTTTTATCAAATTGGGATGTGGCCTTTCAGCTAGGCTTCCCAGAAGGAACACTTCTGTCTTTGAGAATAAAGGCCAACTGGTTATTGCTGATGGCCCTAGTAACCACTCTTCTTAGGGTGCTGTCCAGAGGTCTGAACAAGCAGGTCCCGGTTTGATGCTAACGACGCTGTGACGTGGGTTGAATTCTGGTGAGAATCTGAGGTTCTCTCAGTTCCTTGGAGACTCGACACATCACCACCACTGCCTTTGGGCTTGGCCGTGGTGATGGGCAAGGCATCCCAGGTGGCTCAGTGGTAAAGAATCCGCCTGCCAATGCAGGAGACACAGGAGAGGCAGGTTCCATCTCTGGGTCTGGAGACAATGGCAACCCACTCCCGTATTCTTGCCTGGAGAATCCCATGGACAGAGGAGCCTGGAGGGCTTCTCTCTGTGGGGTACCATAGAGTCAGACTCAACTGCACACACATGCGCAGCTGGTGATGGATACGCCACGTGCTCCCCAGGATGCAGGAAGGGCACCCGTCCTTTACAAGAGGGAAGTAGTCTGTCTGAGATTGGTGAGTGGGCCTCCTCTGCAGCCCCAACTGCCTGGCAGGTCAAAGGGTAAGGGAGGAGGGTGGGTCTGCACTGTCTCTGGGGTCTTCATCCTCGTAGGATCCACCTGGCTGGGCACACATCCCCAGGAGGCTGGCACAGCTGGGCACCGACCTCTCCTGGTCACCTGTCCTTCCCCATCTTCAACACCACATTTGCGGCTATTCTGTAACCTCTCCCAGGCATTGGCCCAAACATCGAGCTCAACCCTTCCTCCTGCTTTTCGATGATAAACCACTCGGGGAGGGCTCCTGTTGGAAGACAGGGGCTGTTACACGGCATCCTTGAGAACACCAAGGGTCAGACCTTCCTCAGCCCTCCACTTTGCCCTTCCCACCAGGACCCCTCCCCCAACCCACTGCCCCTCGTCTCATCTTCTCCCACCTGGCTGTCACCTGCCCCTCCAGGAATTTTCCTTCCCCAGAGAACCACGTCTGGAACTAGGGCGAGGCAACTGTGGGCCTCCCTTCATGCAGAATTCAAGGAAACACCAAGAAGCTCAGCAATGAAGATTAGTCACATTTAAGGCAATAATTTTTAAGTCAAAAGTAATGAAGGTACAGCTCAATCACAGCAACAAAGTAAAACAGCCCAATTCAAAAGTGGACAAAGGAACTGAATGGACATTCCTCCAGAGAAGGCACAGAAATGGCCAAGAAGCACACGAAGAGATGCTCCGCATCATCAGTCGCTGGGGAGACGCAAATCAAGACCACCGCGAGATACCACCTCACACCCACCGGGCTGGCTAATTTTTTTTTTTTTTTTAATGCAAAGAACAAGTGTTGGAAGGGTGTAAAGAAACTGAAATCCTGGTGCACTGGAAAATCATTTTGCTGGTCCTCAAAGAGCTAAGCGCAGAATTACCATATAATCCAGGAATCTGCTTCTGAAAGAATTGAAGCCAGGGACTCGAGAAAATCTTTGCACAACCATGTCCATAGCAGCACTCTTCACAACTGTTCATCAACCTATGAATGGATAAACAAGATGTGGTCTATCCATACAATGAAATGTTATTCAGTCTTAAAAAGGAAGACAATTCTGGTACTCTTACAACACAGAGGAACCCTGAGGACAATACACTGAGTGAAATGTCAATAACGAAAGAACAAACAGTTCTGACTGTACTTCCAAGAGTTCCCTGGAGTAGTCAAATCCAGAGAGACAGATAGTAGAAGGATCGCTTCCAATAAGCTGGGCGAGGGAGAAAGGAGAGTTTGTGTTCAGTGGGGACACAGCTTCAATTGGGGAAGATAAGAAATTTCTGGGGATGGATGGTGGTGATAGTCACACAACAGTGTGAATGTATTTAACGGGGCTTCCCATGTGGCTCAAGGATAAAGAACCCACCTGCCAATGCAGGAGACATAGGAGACGCAGGTTCGATCCCTGAGCCAGGAAGATTTCCTGGAGGAGGAAAAGACTACCCACTCCAGTATTCTTGCCTGGAAAATTCCATGGACAGAGAAGCCGGGTGGGGTCGCAGAGTCGAACAGGACCGAGCAACTGAGAATGCACGCAGTTGAGTGTCCTTAATACCACTGAATTGTATACCTAAATACTGCTGCAAATGATGAGCTCTGTGTTGTGTATATTTGACTGTAACTTAGACAAAAAATAATGGGAAAAAAATCCCTGATGAACAAAAGACCAAAATTTAAAATAAAGACAAGATCTGCGCTGGGCCAGTCCTCGTGAGAGCCTGAGTGAGGCAGAAGCAGACTAACCCTGTCTCCACTTAGAATTTTGGTAGTTTGTTCATCACAGATTTTTTTGATTACTTCAATTTTGTTAAATACTGCAGTAGAATGTGACTTATCTGGGTCACCGCTATTGAGGATGCTTCCTGAAATTCTGCATGCAGTCCCAGAGCCTCACCTGTGATCTGGCCCTAAGGTATTCATTTAAGCTACTAAAAGGATGGAATCTCCCCCAGTCCTCCCACAGAGAGTCAACCTCAGCAACTTCATCCTGTCCCCAGAAGAGTCCACGGCCACCTCCCTTCTCGCCAGTGGATCTGGGCCAACCCCTCTTTCTCTCTTTGTATCCCCCACCACCATCACTCCACAGCATAAAACCAAAGGCCTCTTGGAATATCGCCAGACAAAAACACTGGAGTGGGCTGCCATGCCCTCCTCCAGGGGATCCTCTTGACCCCAGAATCAAACCCGAATCTCTCGCCTCCTGTATTGGCAGGGGGAGGTTCTTTACCTCTGCTGCCACCTGGGAAGCCCTCTTGGCATATTTTCCGCCTTAAAAAGGAAGAAAGGGCTGCCCGAATGGTCCAGCGCTTGAGGACCCACCTTGCTAAGCAGAGGACACAGGTGTGTCAGGGTCTGGGTCTGGTTGGGGAAACAGTATCCCCGAGGCCACAGAGCAACTAAACCCAAGCACCTAAGCCACTAAGCTCACGAGCTGCAACTAAGACCTGAGGCCGCCAAACAAGTGGAGAAACACATACAGCTTTTTAAAAGGAAGGAAAATCTGACTTATCCTATCACCTGGCCAAACGCTGAGAACATTAAGTGAAATCAGCAAGACAAAAAGGACAAAGAGCGTATGAGTCCACATGTATGAGGTACACGGAGCAGTCAGATTCACAGAGGCAGGCATTTAGGGTGGGTGCCGGGGGAAGCACAGAGAGGAGGGGGGTGTTTCATGGGGACAGAGCTTCAGTTGGGAAAGATCAAAGAGTTCTAGAAACGGATGGCGATGATGGTTGTACAATGATGTGAAATGTACTTAACACCACTTGACTACACACTTGAAGATTATTAAAATGGTAAATAATATGCTATGTAGATTTTCCAACGAGCAAACATGTTTTAATTTCATGGCTGCAATCACCATCCGCAGTGATTTTAGAGCCCAAGAAAATAAAATCTGTCACTGTTTCCACTTTTTCCCCTTCTATTTGCCATGAAGTGATGGGACCGGATGCCATGATCTTAGTTTTTTGAATGTTGAGTTTTAAGCCAGCTTTTTCACTCTCCTTGGAAGGGAAGTTATGATAAACCTAGACAGCATATTAAGAGGCAGAGACATCACTTTGCCGACAAAAGTTTGTATAGTCAAAGCTACAGTTTTTCCAATAGTCATGTACAGATATGAGACTTGGACCATAAAGAAGGCTGAGTGCCAAAGAATTGATGCTTTCGAGCTGTGGTGCTAGAGAAGACTCTTGAGAGTCCTTTGGACAGCAAGGAGATCCAACCAGTCCGTTCTAAAGGAAACTAACCCTGAATATACATTGAAAGGACTGGAGCTGAAGCTGAAGCTCCAATATTTTGGCCACTTGAGGCAAAGAGCAGACTCGTTGCAAAAGACCTTGATGCTAGGCAAGACTGAAGGCAAAAAGAGAAGGGGACGACAGAAGATGAGATAACTGGATGGCATCACCAACTCAATGGACATGAGTTTGAGCAAACTTGGGGAGATGGTGAAGGGCAGGGATGCCTGGAAAGCTACAGTCCATGTGTTGGTCACAAAGTGTTGGACACAACTTAGCAACTAAACAGGAACAACAGAGTAGATTTTACAATTTTTTTTTTAAAAGCTGTAAAACAACACAGAACAACAGTGGCCATCCTGGGCTCTCCGGGGTAGTTTGACACAATGAATGCTCCTGATGGAGCGCCCTTCCTCCCTTTTCTTCTGAGCTCTGTGGACCAAAGTCCTGTCTCATCTGGCCAGAGGCCATTTCTCATAAAACAGCACAGATAAACATTTTCTACCTCTGCCTGGGTAAGAGAATATAAATAGAAAAGGTCCAGTGTGATTTTTAAAGGCATTACGTTTGTTCCCCAAACAATCTGACTCTCGTATCATCCTGCGTGCGTGCGTGCGTGCGTGCGTGCGTGCGTGCGTGCGTGCATGATCAGTCGCGTCCGACTCTTCCAACCTTCTTTGATTGGGAAAACGCACCTGGGACCACTCCTCCAGCCTTGGCCCTGATTCCCTAAATCGTCCCAGCTCCCCTGAGACTGCAAACCGTCCTCGCGCGAGAGATGCCCTTGGCGTCTGTGCTCACCATCCTAACAACGCACACGGGCGCTGCGCCTGTGCACGTGCACGATTTACACCTGAGGGATGGGGACAGGAGCCCAGAGGGGCCCAGTGACTTGTCCAAGTTCACACGGCTAGCCTAACCTTGGGCTGTGGGCTCCGGACCTGGCGCCCCCCTCCCCACACCTCCACCCCAAGACATAAGACGGGTCCTTGGGCATCTTAACAACAGCCGTGGACCTGCTTCAAGCCTCTCTCCCCACCAGGCTCCCCAGCCCCACAACAATTACTGCACGAAAATCGGAGTCCACCGGCCCAAGCGAGGCGCAGCCAGGACCAGCCAGTGCTCTGGGTCCCGGGTGCCTCTCGCAAATGAGGCCGGGGAGAGTTGGGGGGAGCCGGGCGCAGAAGCCCTGATAACACTGAGATGTTTCTGCCCGAGGCTGGGGGTGGTGCCTTGGCCAAGGCAAGTTCCTGGGCCGGCCTTTCCCAGAGGGCTCCCATCTCTGCTTGGTATGCGAGGGGGTCCGAGCTGGGGTCCAGCCGCCTTCCCAGGCCATTCAAGTCAACTCCCGCGAAGGCTTTTGTTGTTATTGCCACCCTCCGCCATTGCCAGGGGCGGCTTTTGTCTTCCCAAATGGGAAAGTATCTTTTACTTTTCTCTTTTACACTGACTATTTGGCCTAAAGCAGGGACCAATTAAACTAATTAATCCCCAGGCGCTTTGCCGGAGGAGCAGCTCGGCTCTCACACTCGGGTCGTTCCCGGGGGAGAGGGCGAACTCCACCATCCTTTGTGTGCCTCTGACCTTTGGGCTGGACAGGCCTTGGCACGGCCTCCCGGGGCCTCCCCGCCGCCCCCACCTGCCGCTTCGTGGGGCACCGGGCTCTCCCAGCACCTCCCACATCTCCACCTGGGGTTCAAGCCAGGCTGCAGCCCGCCTCCCCTTCCCACGCACAATTAACACTTTCTCCAGGAAGGGGGAAAATCACACCCGCAAATCAGGGACCCCACAGTCAGCTGAAAAGAGGGTGCTCGAGGTGGAGTCCACAGACCCCGGGGTGCCCCTAGCAGGGGCGCCAATCCTGCCAGGCAGATCAGCCCCCAGTTAACAGGTCCCTCGTCAAACGCATTTTCCTCCTGGACGACAGCAGAATTTCTTTGGCTCCGACAGCGAGGAGCAGCTGTCCACACTGTTTACTCAAATACCATTCTGGCAATGTTCAGAATGTTTTTTTTCTCTCTTCCCTGCAGGATCTGAAACCATCCGTGGGGCGGTTGGACGCACGCGTCTACACGTGGCTTTCCAGGGTGGCGTCTTCGCCGCGCGCAGAAATCCTGTTCCCGGGAGCCCTTTGCCGCGCTCCGCCGGGCCTCCCCCACCCCCACTGCGCCCACCCCCGCTAATGGGCATGTTTCCGTGAACACTGAAGACGAAAAACATGCGATTTTGAATGTGTCTCTTTCATGGGCGCACATTTCTGTTCACTGTGCGTCTTGGCTGAGCCACGCTTCCAATTCCCAGCGACCCTCCTGGGCTCCGCTTGCAGAGCATCTCTGCGCGTCCACAGCCCCTCCCCCGAGAGCCAGAGGTCGCTGGACCCTGGACTGTGTCGGGTGTCTCTGAAACCATTCTCAATAAAAAGCTCCGGATCTTTGCCTCTGGTTTCCCTGTGCTTCTGGGGCTCTGTCTGGCTGATCCAAGATTCGTTCCGCGGCCCTGCACACCCGGGTACTTCTTGAGACGCGCCGGCTTCCAGAACTTTGCACAACACCGCGACCGCAAGCCCTCCGGCTCCGTGAGGCCGAGTTTCCGGTTGCCTTCCGACATGCCAGTCATTTCCTGGCCCGGAGGCATCTCCACCGGCCCCCACACCACCCTCGTGGGTCGCTCTTCCTCCAGATTATATGCAGTCCCCTCGATGCGGGTGAGAGGCGGGTTCACGGCCTTCCTGGCTGGCCTCCCCAGGAGCCCCTCCCAGGCCCCCACACGCTGGTCCCAGAGGCCGCTCACCATCCAGCAAAGAGCCTGCCTGCTCCTTCTGGACCTTTCCTTCTGAGTCTCCTTCCACCCGCTGGTTCCCATCCTGCCGGCTGCAGTCCCACAGGGTCCCAGCAGCCCAGGCCTTCACACATCTGATTCCTGTCGCTGCTGGAACAAGAGTCCCCAACCCCACAGCCGAAAACCACACAGACTCTTGCGCTTACGGCTGAGAAGGAGTCCAGCTGGTCTCACCCGGCTAAAACCAAGGCGTGGCCCGGGGCGGCTCTTCCTGCAGGCTCCGGGGAGAAGTCTCCTTGCCCTCCAAGGCCTGGGCTCCTGGCCCTTCTCTCTGCCTTCCAGCTACATCACTACGGCCTCTGCTTCCATCATCACACCCTCTTTTCTCTGATCCTACCATCTCCCGCTTTCCCTAAGGACCCTCCAGGTTGCATGCCTCCCTCTGGGTGATCCACGACCATTTTCCCACCTCACCATCCTGAGCTTCATCTCAGCTGCAGGGTCCGTTTGGGGTCCCCTGTTCAACCAGTCGCAGCGTTCCAGCTGATGGCCTGTTTGCCTCCAGTCTCCTGTCTGGGGTCCCAAAACAACATGGGATGTAACAGGACAAAAGCATTAACTCCATGTTACAGGTGAAAATGGTTGGATAACATCACCAACTCAATGGACATGAGTTTGAGCAAACTCCAGGAGACAGTGAAGGACAGGAAGGCCTGGTGTGCTGCAGTTTATGGGGTTCCAAAGGGTCAGACAAGACTGAGCGACTGAAGAGCAACAGGCGAAAAACGTGAGACGCACACAGCCGGCAACGTCAGAGCAAGACGGGCAGGAAGGTGGGGCTCGGGCTCTGCCAGTACCGCAGTAGCCACCCACAGGCCAGCTGGCTCACGGCTGCCCAGCCAGCGGGCATCCTGGGCCTTGAGGGTACATGACCACAATGCACAAGCCATTCATTCTGTTCCCCGGGTTCCCAACTCCAAGCACAGGCATTTCACAGTTGGAACAAAGGATCTCATTTCTCTCCCAGGCCTGCTTCTTTCCAGTGTCGCTGCTTAAAGAAGGAGCACTGGATGAGGAGGGAGAGAGACCTGGGCAGTACAATAGCTCATAGACACACGCACACACAGACACTCAAGCACACGGGCGACCCCGTGTCCTGAGCCTCAGATCCCTCTTCGCCACGGGATATGAGTAGACTGACGTGCACGCTCCAGGCCCTGGGCTTGAGATGAAGGGGCAGGGCATGTTGTCCTCTTCCTCTTCTCTGCTTGGCCCTGGACAGAATGCAGATGGGATGGATGGAGCCGCAGCAGACGTCTTAGACTGTGAACTCAAAGTTTCTTTTGAGGCCAGTAGAGCAGCAGGCCACACATGTCTAGGTTCCTGAGGTTCTGGTGTCACCATGTCATCCTGAACCACTTGGACTGTAACATAAGAAAAAAATTAACTCCCATCCTGTTTAAGCCACTTTGGGGGGCTCAGGGTTAGGTGCTGTTCTAGCAGTCAAGCCAATATGTTGACTGTTAACAGATTTGGCTACACAAACATAGTGGGGCCGGGACATTGCCACAACAAACCCAGACTTCAAGGTCTGGCCTCCAGAGTCTCGGATTCAGGTTTTGTGAACTGGAAAGCTCTCGGCCCTGGTGCTGCAGAAAGCCTGTCATAAAAATGCTCCCTGCGATGTCTGGAAGATTGAATACATCATGATGGCCCCTGAGAATAGAAGACTGGTTTGAGACTCAGTGCAGGTGTGTTGGCTGTGGCACACTGCCTTTAGGAAGTGATACAGGAAAATTATGAAGATGGATTTGGAGGTGTAGTCCTGGTGGAGAAAGAGATGACCCAATCCCTTCTCAGCTCCTCCCATAAAGAGTTCTCAAACAGGTAAGGCCAGCTGTCCTGGGGGCCACGTCTGAATGTGGTTCTGTCTCCCCACTCAAGCCTGTGGTTCAGATAACATCAAAGTAGCTGCTGTGAAATGAACTAAAAACAGAGGCCAGGAAACAAAAGAGCAGCTTCATCAGAGTAAAAAGCAAGACGTGGACAAGATCTTCAGTGGAGTTGGATGCAATATGGAATAACCAGATGCAAATAGACCTACTAAGTTTTGCAGGGAATTATGTTGCCAAATAAACCAGAGCCCAGCTTCCCAAAGCTTGTTACTTTTTGAGCCCCCCCCCACCCTTAAAGAGATCCCTAGACACTCCTGAAATGTAGATACAGCCAGAAATATGCCGTGGAGGTTTGGTGGCCCCCAGGAAGGGTGTAGTCAGCCATGCCCACTACCAGCGTGGACTTGGAGACGGCGGTGGGAAAGGAGAGTGTTCTCCGAAGACCCAGCAAGGCCAGCGGGGGACGGTGGGCACTGCACTCCTCCAAGAAGCAGAACCCCAACCCCACAGCCGAAAACCACACAGACTCTTGCGCTTACGGCTGAGAAGGAGTCCAGCTGGTCTCACCCGGCTAAAACCAAGGCGTGGCCCGGGGCGGCTCTTCCTGCAGGCTCCGGGGAGAAGTCTCCTTGCCCTCCAAGGCCTGGGCTCCTGGCCCTTCTCTCTGCCTTCCAGCTACATCACTACGGCCTCTGCTTCCATCATCACACCCTCTTTTCTCTGATCCTACCATCTCCCGCTTTCCCTAAGGACCCTCCAGGTTGCATGCCTCCCTCTGGGTGATCCACGACCATTTTCCCACCTCACCATCCTGAGCTTCATCTCAGCTGCAGGGTCCGTTTGGGGTCCCCTGTTCAACCAGTCGCAGCGTTCCAGCTGATGGCCTGTTTGCCTCCAGTCTCCTGTCTGGGGTCCCAAAACAACATGGGATGTAACAGGACAAAAGCATTAACTCCATGTTACAGGTGAAAATGGTTGGATAACATCACCAACTCAATGGACATGAGTTTGAGCAAACTCCAGGAGACAGTGAAGGACAGGAAGGCCTGGTGTGCTGCAGTTTATGGGGTTCCAAAGGGTCAGACAAGACTGAGCGACTGAAGAGCAACAGGCGAAAAACGTGAGACGCACACAGCCGGCAACGTCAGAGCAAGACGGGCAGGAAGGTGGGGCTCGGGCTCTGCCAGTACCGCAGTAGCCACCCACAGGCCAGCTGGCTCACGGCTGCCCAGCCAGCGGGCATCCTGGGCCTTGAGGGTACATGACCACAATGCACAAGCCATTCATTCTGTTCCCCGGGTTCCCAACTCCAAGCACAGGCATTTCACAGTTGGAACAAAGGATCTCATTTCTCTCCCAGGCCTGCTTCTTTCCAGTGTCGCTGCTTAAAGAAGGAGCACTGGATGAGGAGGGAGAGAGACCTGGGCAGTACAATAGCTCATAGACACACGCACACACAGACACTCAAGCACACGGGCGACCCCGTGTCCTGAGCCTCAGATCCCTCTTCGCCACGGGATATGAGTAGACTGACGTGCACGCTCCAGGCCCTGGGCTTGAGATGAAGGGGCAGGGCATGTTGTCCTCTTCCTCTTCTCTGCTTGGCCCTGGACAGAATGCAGATGGGATGGATGGAGCCGCAGCAGACGTCTTAGACTGTGAACTCAAAGTTTCTTTTGAGGCCAGTAGAGCAGCAGGCCACACATGTCTAGGTTCCTGAGGTTCTGGTGTCACCATGTCATCCTGAACCACTTGGACTGTAACATAAGAAAAAAATTAACTCCCATCCTGTTTAAGCCACTTTGGGGGGCTCAGGGTTAGGTGCTGTTCTAGCAGTCAAGCCAATATGTTGACTGTTAACAGATTTGGCTACACAAACATAGTGGGGCCGGGACATTGCCACAACAAACCCAGACTTCAAGGTCTGGCCTCCAGAGTCTCGGATTCAGGTTTTGTGAACTGGAAAGCTCTCGGCCCTGGTGCTGCAGAAAGCCTGTCATAAAAATCTCCCTGCGATGTCTGGAAGATTGAATACATCATGATGGCCCCTGAGAATAGAAGACTGGTTTGAGACTCAGTGCAGGTGTGTTGGCTGTGGCACACTGCCTTTAGGAAGTGATACAGGAAAATTATGAAGATGGATTTGGAGGTGTAGTCCTGGTGGAGAAAGAGATGACCCAATCCCTTCTCAGCTCCTCCCATAAAGAGTTCTCAAACAGGTAAGGCCAGCTGTCCTGGGGGCCACGTCTGAATGTGGTTCTGTCTCCCCACTCAAGCCTGTGGTTCAGATAACATCAAAGTAGCTGCTGTGAAATGAACTAAAAACAGAGGCCAGGAAACAAAAGAGCAGCTTCATCAGAGTAAAAAGCAAGACGTGGACAAGATCTTCAGTGGAGTTGGATGCAATATGGAATAACCAGATGCAAATAGACCTACTAAGTTTTGCAGGGAATTATGTTGCCAAATAAACCAGAGCCCAGCTTCCCAAAGCTTGTTACTTTTTGAGCCCCCCCCCACCCTTAAAGAGATCCCTAGACACTCCTGAAATGTAGATACAGCCAGAAATATGCCGTGGAGGTTTGGTGGCCCCCAGGAAGGGTGTAGTCAGCCATGCCCACTACCAGCGTGGACTTGGAGACGGCGGTGGGAAAGGAGAGTGTTCTCCGAAGACCCAGCAAGGCCAGCGGGGGACGGTGGGCACTGCACTCCTCCAAGAAGCAGAGGCTGGGTGACCAGACGGGTCATCTGCAGCGGAGTGGTGGTGCTGCCCGGCCGGACCCAGTCACCATCCCGGACAGCGGCGGCTGTGCTGTCCACCTGCACCTGTTCCAAAGGCAAGATCTGCAGCAGCTCTGCTGTTCTTGCCCCATCGTCACCTAACGGGGGCGATCAACCACTGTCTTTTCCATTAATCGTTTCCCCACCCACGAGCCTTCACATCTGGTCTTGATAAGAGGTCTGCACATTCCCTTTGGACCCTGGACATGGCCGGATGCAATGCCTGGGGGGGACTTCAGGACTGATCTCAAGAGAAGGGTTTGAATGTGTCCAGGGGCTGGAAGGGAAGGCCAAAGGGGTGGACCGTGGCCAAGACTGGGAGTTGTTCCCCAGTGTCCATTTGCCCTCGTGTTCCTTAAAAACAGAGCCCTTTAAGTTTGAGCTGGGAACAGAGCCGCCCCCTGAGACAGTGCTTCCTGCCTCCCTTGCAGCTAGCGGAGGCCCCGGGAGCAGTCCGCAGTGAATGAGAGGCCAGCGGGAGCGGCAGGCACAGCCCCGGGAGGGAAGAGCCCTGCACGCTGCTCTCCGCCGGCTCTTTCTCCGGCTGCACTGTGTGCTTGGCTGTAGGCACGAGCTTCCTGAGCTACAAAGTGAAAGGTACTTGAAGGTGGCAGAATTGGGGTAGGAGAAGCCTGTGCCCCAGGAGCCAGGAAGTCGCAGTATCGGCCCCGCATAGCTTATATTTAAAGGAAGAGAAGGAAACATCCTTACTTTCCTCACTGTGACGCTGGCATCTTTGTTACAGCCCCCGTCTTGTAAACTTGGCTGTAGGCACGAGCTTCCTGAGCTACAAAGTGAAAGGTACTTGAAGGTGGCAGAATTGGGGTAGGAGAAGCCTGTGCCCCAGGAGCCAGGAAGTCGCAGTATCGGCCCCGCATAGCTTATATTTAAAGGAAGAGAAGGAAACATCCTTACTTTCCTCACTGTGACGCTGGCATCTTTGTTACAGCCCCCAGTCTTGTAACTAACAGAGCAGCACTGTCTCTCCATAAAGGTCCCAAAGTGAAGGCTGGGGAGGGAGGGCAGGAACCTTGCCCTGTTTTTGTTTGCCTTTTTAACCAGAAATCCACTGTAGCGTGATTGTCAGTTACTTCTAGGTCTACCTCTCAGAGGGAACGGCTACATCCTCAGTCTCCATAGCAATGTAGAAAGTACTTTGTAAACATAAAACCATTTGTACACGTGTAAGAAATCACTGTTGTTATAGCTCAATTCCCACTCCCCCAGCTATCATCCGGGGTTAAGTCAACACCTGACTTTTTCGGGAAATACTGGATACAGTGTGCATCATCCGGTAATCTGTTCATCTGGGTCTCGGTTTTGTCATCTGTGAAGATGGAGATCACAGTGGTTGCTGCCACCCAGGGCTGTTGTTGGGATTCTGGTGCAGGCAAAGCCCTTGGCTCCATGCCTGGCATTCAGCCAGTGCTCAAGGAAGTCACCGACTGCATTATAATCCATGTGCCAGGATCCTGGGACTCCCAAGTCAGAAGGCAGCTGAGATGTTGCTGTGGAGCAGTGGGGCCAGTGCCTGTGATGGGCACCGAAACAGAGCCTGGGCAGTTAGGGGGCACGTGACAAGCTCATGATGATCACACAGAGAGAGAAATGACTGGAGGTGCCCACAGGTGACTGGCCCCAGCAAGAGGGGCCTGAAGATGCCAGAGTGGAGAAGCACATGGCATCCCTGGCAGTGAGGATGCCGTCTGTGAAGATGCATCTGAGACCAGCTAGAGGGCAGGCAGGTGGGAAGAGCAGAGGTGTCTGGCCCAGCCCTGGAGAGCTGTGACCTTGGGAAAAGGAGGAGACAGACAGGGGATGAGTCCAGCAATGAGACCAGGATATGCCCAGTCCCCTGCTGCACTCAGAGCGACCCCCATCCTCCCTGCAGCCTGGCAGGAACCCCATGGGTTTCAGATGACCAGGGTCTGCATCTGAGTCATCTCTCTTCTGGGGTCTACACCCTTCAGCATCATCCCCATTCATTCCCCTGCCCACCACCACCCACTCCTCCACTAAGAGCCCTCTCATGCCCCACACCAATGGTGGGTGCTCAGGAAATGCCTGGTGGGTGAGGGCCTGGCATACAGTAGGTGCACAGTCTACATCTGACATGTGAAGACACAGTAGGTGCTCAACAAATGTTTGGTGGGGGAGGGCCTGACCCAGAGTAGGTGCTTTTACATCAGCCAAGTCACTCTTGGGTCTCATGCCCTGAGTGGGTCTGAGAGCTCCTGGTCGTGACCCACTGCACGCCTGACCCACTGTGCGCCCGCCCCCAGGAGATCTTGGTTGCCTGGCTTCTCCTTGGCCACTTCTGCCAGGATCTGGGTGTCCTTAGGAGACCCCGAGAAGCGAGTGCCACGGAACTGGGAGGCAGTGTTCCTTTCCATCTTCCCATCGGGCTAAGACTCAAAACAAAACTGTCAGATTTCAGAACATTTCACAGCGGCAAAAATAACTGCACTTGGGGAAAAAACACACAGACACTTCTCAAAGTCATCTAGTGCTTCCACAACGTGCCAAAAGCTTCTGGAATTGACAGGTTCGGTTTGCCACGCACCAACTGCGCCTGCCCTGCCAGCCTCGTCTCCTGAGGCCCCCAAACCCTCCCCCCACCAACCCCACCTGTGCCAAAACCTCGGCACAGACAAGGCAACAAGGCAGATGCTGCAGAGCTGTTTTTGTCTGGCCCTACTAAGCGCCGATTCAGTCCCAGTACCAAGATTCGTGAGCCACGGATGCCAAATCCCAGGCGACGGGGGCAGGGATGGAAAGAGAAAGACAACAGTGGAGAAACACCCTGGTGGGGTTCAGAGCGCTCGCTCACAGTTTACCATCTCAGGGCATCCCCACAGTCCCCCACCCATTTTATAGATGGGCACCGAGCCTTGGAGAGGTTCCCCAGGATAGGGGCAAACCATCCTTTCCTGAGAAGGAATTTCAGCTGTGCTCCCACCTCTTTCTCCCCTTCCTCTGTCGCAAGAGAAGAGTTGGCTGGGCACATGCCACCCAGCCAAACACAATATTTCCCAGCCTCCTTGGCAGCCAGGCGTGGCCACATGATGCGGCTTGGTCCGTGGACGTGAGCAGGACCGCATCCGACTTCCTGCTTATTCTCTCCCTCCCTTCCTGCTCTGCCCCATGGAATGACAGGACCTCGAACAGTCGCCTTAGACCCACGAGACCAGCAGAGCCACAAGGCGGAAGGGGCCTGGGCTGCTGACCCTGAGGAGCAGCCACGAGCCCCCGAATGTGTCTGCTTCGGCAGCAGGTAAAAAGGGGAGCGGCTCCACCCTCTGCAACCAGCTTCCGGCCACAGAGGTTCGTTACTGCAGCTGTCTCTGTGGGAGCCTTGTAAATGCTGAGGAGTCTGGATTGTATCCCAAGGGGACAGGATAAGAATGGAGGAGAGGACTCTAAGCAGGGGGTGACTGGACTCCAGTTGTGTCTTTCAAAGGTCCTGCCAGCTGTTACTGTCCAAGTGGATTGAAGCGGGCAGTTTGGTCCCTGAAGTCCGCGAGAGGACCGTGCTTAGAGTAGAAGGGTGATGGGGAGGAGAGAGAAGAGGTTAGACCCTAGCACATTCCCGAGGGGAGGCCGGAGGACGCCAGACACGTGGAGCCCCGTACTCATCTGCCATGAGACTGGGTGGAAGAGCCAGCTCAGGCAGGGTTTAGCTGAGGCAGTCGAGTGGGAGGAGCCTGTGAGAGGCCCGAGGGGAGACGCCCAGCAGGCAGGTTGGGATTTTAGGAGATGGCATGCAGATGCAAGCAGGGGGGTTACCAGTTCATGGTTGATACTAAACCCAAGGGAGGGAGGGAGCCAGCTAAGCAGGGAGCAAGGAGGGCATCCAAATGGGTCTAAGGAACAAAATTCCAAGGTGGGTGGAAGCGCGGATCCTCAGAGGAGCCTGGGGGCAAGTACCCAGAGAAAAGGGGGGAAGTCACAGGAGCATGGGGTCCAGAGGTCCTGAGAGAGAGGAGCCGACGGCCAATCCAAAGGAGGCCACTGCACCTCCTTGAAGAGAGCCACTGGACCACAAAGACGGCAGCCTCAGTGGGGGCAGGAAGCAGAGCTCAGAGCGCAGAGGGTTCAAGAGAGGGGCATACGGTGGAGGTCATTCTTTACCGGCATTTCTGAGACAGAATGGGGTGTGGGGAGCTGGCTCGAGGTTGAGGTCCAAGGGAGAGGGATTTGAGAGGGAGTATCAAGGCACTCGGGCTACAGGAGGAAACCGAGGGTCAGGAGGGAAGCAGGCTGACGATGTGACTTACACAGCACTAGGTTTTATCCCAAGTCCCTGATTTTTTGCCATGCTGCAAGTCTAGACCAAATTTGTACTTTCTTTCCAGTGGTCATGTATGGATGTGAGAGTTGGACCAGAAAGAAGGCTGAGCACAGAAGAACTGATGCTTTTGAACTGTGGTGTTGGAGAAGACTCTTGAGAGTCCCTTGGACTGCAAGGATATCAAACCAGTCCATCCTAAAGGAAATCAGTCCTGAATATTCATTGGAAGGACTGATGCTGAAGCTGAAGCTCCAATACTTTGGCCACCTGATGCGAAGACCCAACTCATTGGAAGAGACCCTGATGTTGGGAAAGATTGAGGGCAGGAAGAGAAGCAGGTGACAGAGGATGGGTTGGTTGGATGGCATCACTGACTCAATGGACATGAGTTTGAGCAAACTCAGGGAGATGGTGAAGGACAGGGAAGCCTCTTGTGCTGCATCCATGGGTTTGCAAAGAGTTGGACACAGCTGAGCAATTGAACAACAGCAGTCATTCTTAAATTCAGTCCTAAATAATCTTGCTTCTTAAACCTTGATTTTCTCCTAGGCGATATTCTCACTGAAACCACAGGTTTGATGGCTCAACTTGTTTGTAATACACAAGTATGTAAAAACCCATCCACACTCCTCTAACACAGTCTCAGAATCCACTGGGCCTACCATCTTTTTTTAATTGGGGTGGAAGACGGGACACAAGGGCAGTCCTGTGAGTCCTGTGAGTCCAGTGACCCTGGGGCTTCACCCGTCACTAGTGGAGTGACCTCAGGTAAGTGACGGGGCCTCCCTGAGCTCAGGTTTCCACCTCCTCGAATGGGGATGACGCTCTGTCTCAAGCAAGGGGTGAGAATGGAGGCAGTGACCCAGACCCCAGAGGAGACAGTCAGCACTGGGTTAACTGAACAGCTCCCAGATGCAGGAGTGGGCATCATGACTGGTCATCAGGATCGGGGCAGGCTGTGATCCCCCAGGACACTCTGGTGCCCATGTCCAGCCTGCCTCTCTCTGGCTAGGAATGTTTTACAGACCACGAGCTTCAGAGCCTCCTTGCCAAACACAGGCAGAGGAAGACCCTGTAAGGTTGAGGTCCAAGGGAGAGGGATTTGAGAGGGAGTATCAAGGCACTCGGGCTACAGGAGGAAACCGAGGGTCAGGAGGGAAGCAGGCTGACGATGTGACTTACACAGCACTAGGTTTTATCCCAAGTCCCTGATTTTTTGCCATGCTGCAAGTCTAGACCAAATTTGTACTTTCTTTCCAGTGGTCATGTATGGATGTGAGAGTTGGACCAGAAAGAAGGCTGAGCACAGAAGAACTGATGCTTTTGAACTGTGGTGTTGGAGAAGACTCTTGAGAGTCCCTTGGACTGCAAGGATATCAAACCAGTCCATCCTAAAGGAAATCAGTCCTGAATATTCATTGGAAGGACTGATGCTGAAGCTGAAGCTCCAATACTTTGGCCACCTGATGCGAAGACCCAACTCATTGGAAGAGACCCTGATGTTGGGAAAGATTGAGGGCAGGAAGAGAAGCAGGTGACAGAGGATGGGTTGGTTGGATGGCATCACTGACTCAATGGACATGAGTTTGAGCAAACTCAGGGAGATGGTGAAGGACAGGGAAGCCTGGTGTGCTGCATCCATGGGTTTGCAAAGAGTTGGACACAGCTGAGCAATTGAACAACAGCAGTCATTCTTAAATTCAGTCCTAAATAATCTTGCTTCTTAAACCTTGATTTTCTCCTAGGCGATATTCTCACTGAAACCACAGGTTTGATGGCTCAACTTGTTTGTAATACACAAGTATGTAAAAACCCATCCACACTCCTCTAACACAGTCTCAGAATCCACTGGGCCTACCATCTTTTTTTAATTGGGGTGGAAGACGGGACACAAGGGCAGTCCTGTGAGTCCTGTGAGTCCAGTGACCCTGGGGCTTCACCCGTCACTAGTGGAGTGACCTCAGGTAAGTGACGGGGCCTCCCTGAGCTCAGGTTTCCACCTCCTCGAATGGGGATGACGCTCTGTCTCAAGCAAGGGGTGAGAATGGAGGCAGTGACCCAGACCCCAGAGGAGACAGTCAGCACTGGGTTAACTGAACAGCTCCCAGATGCAGGAGTGGGCATCATGACTGGTCATCAGGATCGGGGCAGGCTGTGATCCCCCAGGACACTCTGGTGCCCATGTCCAGCCTGCCTCTCTCTGGCTAGGAATGTTTTACAGACCACGAGCTTCAGAGCCTCCTTGCCAAACACAGGCAGAGGAAGACCCTGTGTGTGTGCCAGTCCTATCCCGGCTGACATCCAGCTGCTTTGAGGACCTACCAAAAAAAGATGCTCTAGACGGTGGCTGGGCCCTGCCCATCCAGGGGTAAACAGCTTGGCACAGAGGCGGCCTCATTCCCCGGGCGAAGGCTGGAAACACACCATCTCTCTTATTTTTCATCATTTTTTACATTTGGTTCTTCCCAAGCTACCAGGACCTGCCAATCAAGTATCATGCTGCTTTTCTGAAGTTGCTTCCCAAATTGCCTCCTTTCACAGGTGGGCAACCGATGCAGGGGGCATCAGAGGACAGTATTTTAAGTAGTATGGAACTCGAAAGACATTCCTTCTGACACTCTCCCCCATTTGACAGATGGGGAAACTGAGGCTCAGTAGGGCAAGAGACTGAATGCCATCACCCAGCTGGGCAGAAACTGATGGCTTGCCTTGCTGCCTCAGGTTCAGAAAATCACTTTCCTGGGGACTTCTCTTCCCAGGTTGTACCCTGTTGCAAAGGGGACATGGGTCTCTTTTCTCTCTGCCTTTACCAGCCTACTCTGTGAAGGCCGGGCAGTTTGTCTGGGTGGCAGCTGTCTGTGAACAGCAGAAACCAGCTGAGTTCAGAGTCGGAGCCGGACTGGGATGGGCAGACTCCTGCCTCTCTACCCGGGCTGAGCACTTGGCAAAGGGCACTGGATTCTGACCTCAGAGGAGGCCAGGCAGATGCCCTCCCCCTTACTCTCAGCAGCAGAGCCCGCACCAAGGCAGTGACACCCCAAGGGGCTGGCTCCCTGTACAGATAAGAAGCGCCTGTGATTAGCATGATGTCATTTGCCCCAGGGCAGCCGGTGCCCCAGGGCCAGGGACACCCCTTCTGTCCTCCGGGGCCTCAGGGGGCAAAGGTGAGCCCCCACCTGGCCCTGTTTAAATTAACTCCAAATTCTAAACTCGCAAAGTCCAAAGAGCAGACCTGAACACATTCTTTTAAAAATGTGTTTGAAAAGAACATTCTCCACTCACCCTGGCCCTCCGCCTGCTTCCACTTTGGGGTTCTGGGCAGACTTTTAGAAACAAACTTCTCACCAATTACCACGAGCAAAACAACTCCCAGAAGGTCCCAGGCGGTGCCAGACAGAGCGAGGAACAAGCCCCTCTGCAGAGAGTTTCCGCTCGGTCTCTGGAAATCCCAGGAGATGCCCGTCACGCTGGCACAGCTGACCCAGTCCCTTCTTCCCTCTGCCTCCACCCACACCCCACTCCTGGCCATCCATAGCCTCCCCTCCACCCTGGAGCAGTAGGAGCACCCCAGCTGCCAGCAGCCAGCTCCCAGCAACCCCCATCCCCAACACACAGGCCCAGGACACTAAACGGAGGGGAGCAGGGCAGGCAGCCCAGGTTGCCTGGCACCCACCCTCCGAGGTTCAGTCACACCCCCGCCCCCTTGCCAGCATCGTCTCTGCAGGTCCCTGGCGCTGAGAGTCATCCAGGTCGAGCTCGCCTCTGTGCCACACAGGGATGCTGCCTGTGCTGGGATGAGGTCTGGGATGGGGCCAGAGGCTGCCAAGGAGAGAAGGGCTCTGGGAGGCTCATCTCGCCTCATCTCCAATTGCCCTGCTGCCAGGAAAAGCAGGAGGGAAAAGGAAAAGCAGGAGAAGGGACCTTCAGACATGCTCTGCCCGGGGCCAGGGCTAGTGAAGTGGGCCTTGCCGTGTCCCGGAATGATCCCAGTATGCTCAGAGCTGGGCCTTTTTGAAGCAGATTGGAAAATCCCCCAGAGCGGGTGGGGGCCTTGCCAGCTGCTTGGGAAAATGTCTTTGCAGAGCTTAAGGGCGTCATCTCCTCGCTTTCTTCTCATTCAGACTGTGGGCTGCTCAGCTTTGGGTTGCAGGGTGCAGGCTGGGACTCCGGAGAGGAGTCCAGTGTGGCCCCTGGCCTTGCTTGCAGAGTCTCCACCTGGAGCAGGAGATGGTGCTGGCCAACGATGGCAGCCATCTTTCAAGATGACCAAATGGGCCAGGCACTGTGCTGGGGAGGGAATCAGAGAAGACTTCCTGGAGGAGGCGGCTCCTGAGGGCCAAGTAGGAATTAACTAGAAAACCAATGGGGGATGAGCATCCCGGCAGATGGGAACAAAGGAGCAAAGGCCTCGAGTGGGGAGCAGAAGGGCCCCACGAGCTGAGCCACAGCAGAACACCCACATAAGGGCCAGAGCCGCTGGAAACCCCGTGGAGAGGTGGGTCCAGGAACCGTGCTGGGCGGACTCAGCCCGGATGGGGAGTCTGTGCCAGTGAAGGAGTGTGGGCTCTTGGAGGGGTGGGAGCCAGAGAGGGCTTCGATCCCACAGTGACACAGCCCGGGTTTGTTTTGGAAAGTTGACTCTGATGCGCTCAAGGCGTAGGGTGGCAAAAGGGAGGCGGGCGCCAGGGAGCCAGGGGGTGTCCTCTCTGGATCCCCAGCGGGGTGCTCCCAGCCCTCCCCACCAGCCCCCCCGAGCCTCCCAGCCACTCGGAGTCGCCGCAGTTCCCTGAAGCTTTGCCTAAGCTGCTCCCTCTGTGTGTGCCCTGCTTCACTGTCAGCCCGCGGGACCTGTGCCCAGGGACAGCCAGAGAGCCCGTCCTGGCATGCTCCTTGTCCACTCCCCCGCCAGAAGGCTTTACTGCTCCTTCAGATTGTTCTGGCAGGGGCTCAGCCGTGCCTCAGGGTGACCATCCTTTACTCAGGAGTCAATCTCCCCGCCAGGCTGGGCCCCCTCTGGATCCCGAACCCTCAAGCAGGCAGGTTCTCAGAGAAGGCCGGCAGGGTGTCCTGGGGGGCCCAACTGTGAGACCCCCTAGTTCAGCCCACTGGAGGCGAGCTCACTTCTTTTGCCCGGGATACCTTGGAGGGGGGTGGCAGGGACCAGCTAGGTAGTTATCGAATCATTTCCCTCTCCCGATGCTGAGTTCTGCCCAATGCATTGAGAGACTCACCCCTCCACAGCAAAGTCTCGCGTGTCTTACTTTCACGGTCCCCTTGCCTGCTGGTCAGATGGGGGAGATCCAGGAAGAGGCCCACGGCTCTGAGAGTGGTAAAACCAGTACAATAGGAATAGACTCCAGGAAGGGCCACCCAGATGTGTGGAAGGCTGTTGGACACAGGATTCAAGTTGACAGTGAATCCAGAGACCTGGAAAATGCACCATTCACCAAAGCGGGAAGGAATGTAAGGAAAGTTCGAACACCATGGTGACGTCTGTCCTCCAGATCCGGGGCTAGTGACAGCCAAGGCTAAGCCTGCAGAACCAGGCTCCCTGACTGCAAGGGGGCAACGTGGGAGAGGCAAGGGGGCAACATGCAGCTGTAGGAAAGGAGACAGAAGGACCACTGTGACCCAGAGGGGTCAGCGGGAGAGAATCCGCCTGCAGCGCAGGAGACTCAGGTTCAGTCGCTGGGTTGGGAAGATCTCCTGGAGAAGGAAATGGCAACCCACGCCAGTACTCTTGGGTGGACAGAGGAGGCTGGCGGGCTACAGTCTATGGGGTCGCAAAGAGTCAGACATGACTTGGTGACTAAACAACAATAACCAGTCTAATGAGCAACAGGATCACGGTGGCAGGCAGGGGGCTCTGGAAATGGTTAACCTGGTTATTGGAGGGTGGGGCAGAACAGCTGGGCAGCTGTGGAGGGCAAAGTGCAATCTGCACAGAGAAAAGAAATCAAGAATGACCGACCAGGATGCTGACGGTAGCTGCCTCAGTAAAGAGGCTCAGCTCCCCTCCTGGCTTCCTTCTGGAGCTAGTTTCAGACCAGGAGTCCAGTGGACACTTCTTCAGGAGGAAGCTCCCTGGGCCACCGCAAGTGCACAGGGCGGCCACGCCCCAGTCCTTCCACACGTGAGGGTGAGGCTACCGATTTGAGCACCTTGAGCATCTTTAGACTGAGAAAGGAGGATGCCAGACCCCCCAAAGGCTGTTGGACACAGGATTCTAGTTGATGATGATACCAGAGACCAGATGACCCTGATAGAATGAGACCCCTGGGGGCGACGGAGTCCTGACCCGGGCGTGGCTTCCTGTGAGGCCCCGGTCTTTGGTCCAGTGCTCATTCCCCTTGAGCTGGAATGAACATCTGGACAGACCTGTTTGGTATTTGGTACCACCCTGACCTTGGCCTCATCTGAAACTGCCTTCTCCCACGTGGGCCAAGAGCATGGACCAAACCCACAATCACACAGCAGGGAATGGCGCACGTGAATGCGACCTTTCAAGAGGCAGATGACGCAGACTGGCGGCCCCATCATATTCCCATTTCATCTGCCTGTCAGCGCCCCAGAACCTGAAGGATCTTGCACGGCGGTGACGAATTGCCACTAACTCAAGCCAGTAGCTGCCCCAGCCGCAACCCCTGTAGCGGATGTGGTCTCTGTTAGCAATGATGAATGTGGCTGGGGCACAAGGTATAGGACCACTGTGTTCTTTTCATCCTCATAAGAAATGAGCGTACAGAACAGTTCTCATGGACTCGGAAAGGACTATAGTACACACCTAGTCTCACACGACGGCTGCTATCTCTCATCCCTGACACGTTACAGTCTGAAGTCTCCATCACATTCCTGGCTGGACACCCCACTGAACATCACACTTGTCCACTACCAAGAGGAAATCACGCAACATGAGCTAGATGGACACAGTGGAGGCCTCGTCTCCAGAGGGTGAGAGATAAACCCTGTGAAGATTCGCGTGCCTGCTGGATCAGCAAATATTAGCGATCCAGTGATCTAGGGCAGTGCTCTCAGGATCTGCTCAAAAGCAAAGGACAAATCATTGCATCTTGCACCCCTCCTCTACCCGCTCCACGAGGAAGGAAACACAAAACGTGAAAGGCCTCTGAGTTCTCAGGGCAGCATGCTCCACACCTGGGGATACTTGTCTGTATTCACTCTCAAAAATCTTCCTGAGAGTCCCCTGGACTGCAGGGAGATCACACCAGTCCATCCTAAATGAAATCAACCCTGAATATTCATGGGAAGGACTGATGCTGAAGCTGAAGCACCAGTACTTTGGCCATTTGGTGAGAAGAGCCAGCTCATTAGAAAAGACCCTGATTCTGGAAAAGACTGAGGGCAGGAGGAGAAGGAGGCGAGAGAGGAGAGATGGTTGGATGGCATCACCAATTCAATGGACATGAATTTGAGTAAACTCCAGGAGACGGTGAAGGACAGGGTAGCCTGATGTGCTGCAGTCCATGGGGTCACAAAGAGTCGGACACAACTTAGTGACTGAACAACGACAATATTCCTATATACCTGGTGGCCCAAGAGAATGCTAACTCTGATTGGGACCTGGAAGCAGGAAGAGGTTCTGCAGCAGGTTTAAGCTGCAGAGAAAGCATCCTTGCCCCCTGGACCATATGACCTGTCTTATGTTATGATCTTAGAGGTTATCAGCAGTAGGAAAAGACACCAAGATTCTACAAAATCTCAAATTAAATGCTTCCATTTCTGGATCAAGCCCACGGCATCTACAATGGAGAATTTTTTATCTTTCAATAAATAGCTCATGGTGTGGACCCTCCTAGAGACAGTACTCAGCCATGGGGAATCAAGCAGCCATACGGTCAGAATTTGCTATCATGAAATGGGCTCTATCAGACCTGCCAAGACATAAGGTCAGTTAAGCCCAGCATTGCTGCTGCTGTTCTGTTGCCAAGTCACATCCGACTGTGTGTGACCCCACGGACTGCAGCACACCAGGCTTCCCTGTACTTCACTGTCTCCCAGAGTTTGCTCAGACTCATGTCCATTGAGTTGATGATGCCATTCAACCATCTCTTCACATCAGGTGGCCAAAGGATTGGAGCTTCAGCTTCAGTATCAGTCCTTCCGATGAAAATTCAGGGTTGATTTCCTTTAGGACTGGCTGGTTTGATCCCCCTGCAGTCCAAGGGACTTTCAAGAGTCTACTCCAACACCACAGTCGCAAAGCATCAATTCTTCTGCCCTCAGACTTCTTTATTGTCCAACTCTCACATCTGCACATGCCTACTGAAAAAACCGTAGCTTTGACTAGATGGACCTTTGTTGGCAAAGTAATGTCTCTGTTTTTTCATATAGCTTTTCTTCCAAGAAGCAAGCATCTTTTAATTTCATGGCTCCAGTCAACATCCACAGTGTTTTGGAGCCCCCACCCCCCAAAAATCTGTCACTGTTTCCAGTCTTTTCCCATACTGGTCTTACAGATAGCTGAGAAAAGAGAACAGATAGCTGAGAAAAGAGAAGCGAAAGGCAACGGGGAAAGGGAAAGTTATGCCCAATGAACGCAGAGTTCCAGAGAACAGCAAAGAGAGATAAGAAAGCCTTCTTCGGTGAACAATGCAAAGAAGCAGAGGAAACCAGCAGAATGGGAAAGCCCAGCAGTATTCCAACATGAAACACCAGAGTGCCACGTCTCAGATTAAGCACAGTTTAGTTAGGGACCAGACGATGCAGCTCCTCTCCTTCAGCTCACACTTAGAGCCACAGGAAAATTTTGTGACCCGCTGATGAAGGGCAGTCTGAGCTTGGCTCGTGGAGGGAATATATATGGGGAGTACAGCGACGGTTCAGGAAATGGATATAAACTGGAAACGGACGCTGGCTGTTCCAAACCCCCTGTAATGGCCTTGGGAATAACAGAAAGGGAGAATCTTCCAAATAAAGTGGCAAGACTCGGGGCAGTCATCCGCTCTGTATGGAAGGAGAAGGAGCCCACAGTTAGAGTGTAGCTGGATTCGTGGGCAGTGACAAACCACCCCGTCCATCACCTGGCCAGAGGCCTGGAGGAGAAATAGAAGCTCAGGGATTCTGGGGTGGAGTGCACCTGTGTGGAGAAAACGTCAGGCATTATATGTTAATACCCCCTGAGGGGCTTCCCTGGTGGTCCAGCGGCTAAGACTCCACACTCACAATGCAGGGGGCCTGGCTTCAATCCCTGGTCAGGGAGCTAGATCCCTCAAGCTGCAACTAAGCGCTCACACGCTACAACTAGAGATCTCGCAAGCCACAACTAAGACCCAGCACAGCCAAATAAATACATAATGTTTTAATGATTTTTAAAAATATCCACTAGAAAACACCCCTTCCAGGAATCAGCCTGAAAAGAGTGAGAAATCTGTATGCAGGTCAAGAAGCAACATTTAGAACTGGACATGGAACAATGGACTGGTTCCAAATTGGGAAAAGAGTTCGTCAAGGCTGTATGTCACCTCGCTTAGTTAACTTCTATGCAGAATACATCAGGCAAAATGCTGGGGTGGATGAACCACAAGCTGGAATCCAGATTGCCAGGAGAAATATCAACAACTGCAGATATGCAGATGATACCACTCTAATGGCAGAAAGGGAAGAGGAACTAAAGAGCCTCTTGATGAGGGTGAAAGAGGACAGTGAAAAGCCTGGCTTAAAATTCAACATTCAAAAAACTAAGATCACGGCATCCAGTATCGATTCATGGCAAAAAGATGGGGAAAAACTGGAAACAGTGACAGATTTTATTTTCTTGGACTCCAAAATCACCACAAACGGTGACTGTAGCCATGAAATTAAAAGATGCTTGCTCATTAAAAGGAAAGCGAAGGCAAACTCAGACAGCTTATTAAAAACGGAGAGATATCACTTTGCTGACAAGGATCTGTATAGTCAAAGCTGTGTATTTTCCAGTAGTCATGTATGGATGTGAGAGCTGGCCCATAAAGAAAGCTGAGCGCTGAAGAATTGATGCTTTCGAATTGTGGTGCTGGATAAGACTGCAAAAAGATCAAACCAATCAATCCTAAAGGAAATCGACTCTGGATATTCACTGGAAGGACTGATGCTGAAGCTCCAATACTTTGGTCACCTGATGTGAAGAGCTGACTCATTAGGAAAGACCCTGATGCTGGGAAAGACTGAAGGCAAGAGGAGAAGGGGACGACAGAGGATGAGATGATTGGATGGCATCATCGACACAATGGACATGAGTTTGAGCAAGCTCTGGGAGATAATGAAGGACAGGGAAGCCTGGGCGGGGTTGCGAGGAGTCAGACATGAGTTAGCAATTGAATAGCAAGCACAAAGATAGAGACAGCCTTCCTACCGCAGCCAGCCCCTGAATGCTACCCCCACCCCACCCAACCCCCCACCACACACACACAATGGAACAGTGGGCACAGGAATGTAACAGCCGTCGTGTTCCAAGGCTGGTCTAGCTTGTGCCACGGCTGTTTGTCCAACCTTCCAGCAACAGGGCCCCATGCTGAGACCCTAGTGAGGCCTCATTCCTAAAGGAAACCCACCAGCCTCTTAGAAGCAAGTTAACTACCCTGGACTTCTTCCATCCTGGAAGAGGCAATGAGGAATCAAGAAAAAGTATAAGAGGTGTAGGTTACCTTTTCTTTCCACGGGGCCTCAGCCAGCATCACCATCTTCGAGCTCACAGAAAGTAAAATCCCTTGGCGTGAGGCCCGTGGACCATCACATCAAACCACAGACCCACTTTGTAGGAAGTGGGGTGCTGCCCTGAGCCTCTGACCATAGTAGAGTCCGCTGTCAGATCGTGGACCACACCGCCCCGGGGCTGCCGGCCCGATGGTGTGACAGAGTGAAGGGCCGCTCGAGGCAGCTCCTCGCCAGGAGTGGGTGACGTCCCCAGGGCTCAGTGCACACCTCGGTCAGTGACATCTCTCTGTCCGCGCTGGGCAGAAGCAGGGGTGGTCACGTTTCCACGTCGCTTGGAGGCCGCTGGAGGCTTGTGCTTCCTGTCCCTGCAGGCAGGGGCTCTGAGTTTCACTGACCTCCAGGCCACAGAGGATGCCGGGCACTTTGGCTTCTTGTGCCAAGAGACCTGTAGAGAGAAGGGGCATCATTATCCTAGCAGGGTGGATGGAGCCTCATTAGCAGGAACAAGAATTGTGCTCCTCGGTGGAGACGAGGAGAAGTCTGGCTGGCTCTCAGGGGGCCTCACAGGAGGTCCCACGGGGCACGCCTTGGCACCCCTTTGCCCAGTGTTGACAATAAAATGCAGAGGTGCAGCCGCCACAGTCGCGCAGACATGGTGACCCGGGGCTCAGATATTCCAGGGATGATGGTCCGGCTGAGCCCCCAGGTGAGGCCCCAGGTGCTGAGCAGACGTGCTCGGCGAGAGGACGGGGGAGCCTCCAACTGTGAGCCGAGAAAGGAGGTGATGAGGGGCCCTGCCGCCTGAAGGCCCGCAGCGGCGGCGGCGGCGGGGCGGTTGTTTGTCCAGGAACCGGCGTCTTCTGACTTCTGTTAGGGAGAGAGACGCGCGGAGCCCAGAGAAAGCGACTCCTCCCAGAACTCGGGAGGGTCTGAGCCCTGCGGCGCGCCCGCCCTGTAGCCACGGGGCGCTGCCCGGATACCCCCGCAGGACCTTGTCCCCGAAAGACAGGCCTCAATTTCCAGCGCTTTGAGAACACGTGTCCTGAAGAGAGCTGCCCAGGGTCGCCCCCTCTCCCGCAGGACCCCTCACACCGGGGAGCGGCCGGCGTGAGAGCAAAGGTCTGCCGTCCTCATGCAAACTCAGGACCGTGCGGAAGGGCCCACCTGCCCCAGAGCTCCCAGGCGGGTGGGCCGAGGACTTGCGGAGGCTTCAGCTCAGCCGGACTTGGCCAAACTCCGCCCTCTCCCGCTTCCCCCATCTCCCTTCCCCAGGTATGGCCCTCCAGCCCACTTCCGAAAATCCTTCCTGTCCGTGAAGCCACCGATGGGAGTCGACTCGGGATCCCGAGTGACCCAGGAGCTCAGCCCCATCTCTGCACACCTGCATGGACTGAGACACGAGCAGGAAAACCCCTATGCTGTGCGAGCCACCGAGGGTCGTTTGCTGCAGCGGTGAGCTGACGTGACACCCCCGCCCCCTCCCCCGCTTCGTGGTGGACAGGTGTCCTGAAGCTGCACAACCGCTCAGGACTCACACCCAGCATCTGTGACCCACCAGCAATCGGCGGGGGCCTGAGAAATGCCTGCAGACTTGAAAGGGCATGCGTCTCAAACCCAGGTCTGTCCGAGTTCTCTCCCTGAAACTAGTTCACTCTCTCCTTGCAGCGTAGCCAAAGGGGCCCCTGAGGAAGGCGGTGCCATGGGTGGGCAGACCCCCACCCAGGGGAGGGGGCTTTGAAGAGGAAGTGTGTGTGTGTGTGTGTGTGTGTGTGTGTGTGTGTGCACGCGCACACGCGCGCACGTGCGTGTGTGCCTGTGTGCAGCTGTTAACGCTAGCCACGTGGAGGCCCACACCAGGGGTCCCTGCCAGGCTTAGCCTCCCAAGCCCCACAGAGCCCTGGAGATCCTCCAGGAAGGAAGGAGAGCCCAGGGCCGGTGACCTTGGGAGGAAGCAAAGGGCTGATGCCCACCTTCCTCTGCAGCTTTGATTCTGCAGGGGAGGGAGGGGTCTCCACCTGGGTTTCCATCACCTGCCTCAGGCACCTGCCCGGCGGATGGTGCCACTCTGCGCCTCTGTGAGGCCGGGTCTCCCACCCTCCAGGTGTCATCCCCGCCCCAGGGCACTAAGAGGTTGGCAGGCACCCAACCTCAGGGGTCTGCACGTTCAGTCTGCCATCTCCTGCAGTGGACCTGGTGTGGCCAGGTTCTTCTTCCCAAAAGCACCTCATCTGCTGAGAAAATGCGGGAGGAAGCACAGAGCGAGTCTGGGTGGGACTAACCACACGAGGGTGTCGGTGGGGGGGGTGAACCCTTTAATCAGAGAGACTCCTCCTGAAAGATGATAAGTTCTCCAGTTTTGAACTGGAAATGGCTGGTGAGGAGATGGGGAGAGACCCAGCCCCACCAAGGACGCACCCGCTGAGCCCCAGGCCGGCACTGGAGCTGCCCGCACCCGGTCCCAGGTGTGCAGGGCAAAACTAAGGATGCGGCCGAGGACGGCAGGGCCCGCCTCCTCCTTGCAGAGGCTTCCAACCCTTTCCGTGTCCAAATGCCGCCTCTTTTGTGAAGCGCCGGTCACAGTAGATGGTAGCTGCTGTTTTGTTTTTGTTTTCAGTGTTCTCATTTGGCAAAATATGAGGCTGGCACCCAACGACAGGAACTAAAGTTGATTTCTGAAATTTTAATTGTTTGCGAAATCTGCGGGCCCGGGACTTTGCATGAATCCTCTGTTTTAATTCTCACAGCTTTCCCCAAAGGATGGAGAATACTGTACCCACCTGATGGATGGGGAAACCGGGGCAGGGCAGGGCCTGCCTGAGAGCCCACCCCGACGGTGAAGGTGGCTGTCTGACCACCCAGCTTTCCCCCTCAGCCCTTTCTCGTGGGTCCGGCCACCATCCTCCGGGATGAGGGTCTCCTGATGCCATCCAGCTGGTGGCAGAAGTGGTCACTGGCACTGAAGGTGCATCCACCCTGACCCAGGGCTCCGCCCCTTGCACCCCCTTAACCAGTGGCTGCCCCATAAGCTCCATGTCCACCCTCCCCCCACCAAGGGACAACCAGGGCCCCCTGGAATAGCTGTCATCCAGACTCAGCCTTCCCAGCCCACGGGCTTCCCCTCCAGGAGCAGGTCTTGGGCCATAGCCATGGTGGGCTTGGCCCCAGGCTGGTAAGCCAGGGGGTCTCCGGCTACCCCGCCCAAGCCGCCGGCAGCCCTCTGTCCTGAAATGGCCCGGACCAAAGGGCCCAACTGCAGTTACTCAATGACAATGAGGACAAGTTGTTTGCCGTGGCCACAGGCCAAGGGCTCCGACTGTGGTCTTGCCTCGCCTCCGCCTCGAGAGACATCTGGGCAGGGGGGCGTGACGCCCGAGCCCCTGCTCCCCGCAGGGTCAGCTGCAGCCTCAGCTCTGGCTGGTCTGCACGGCGAGCTGGCCCCGGTCATGTGGCGCCTCCCCCAGGCTGGCACTCCAGGCCCCAGCTAGCCCCTCACCTGATTTCCAGCAGCCCCCCATCCCCCGCCGGCCTGAGCATCCTGAGGTCCAGCCAGATCCCACTCTTCCCTCCCCTCTGCCTGGAGAGCCGCGCCTCGCCCGCTGGCCACCGGGTCTACAACGTCCTGTGGGTCCCATTGCAGCAGCACCTCCTCTGAGGGCCTCGGTCCCCCCAGGAGTGCTCTCTGGGCTCTGGGTCCCGGCGGCTCTTTCTCGGAGTCTCTGTGCTGTCAGTGCCGCACACACCGGGGGGTGGCGAGGACTGGGTGGATGAGACAGTCCACGCAAATTCCAGCCGCCCGGGTCTAGCGGCAGCTCCGGGATGGATTATTGTTTGTGTTACTGCGGTGCTTCCCCAGCACCCTTTTCTTCCATCCTCCCCACAAACGCAGCTCTTTTCTGAGCTCTGCCTGCACCCTCCGGCTTCTCCCTCTCCCCCCCC
>SJYC01120367.1:0-28081 GCA_006408675.1 Madoqua kirkii
TGGCCACCACCCGAAGCTGCCCCACCTCGACGCCCCTCAGAGCCAGCGTCCCAGCTGCAGCGTGTTCCCCGGCTCCTGCTGCCCCAGCGGGCTCTGCGGCTTGGGTCCTGGGAAATCGCTTCCAACTCCACTTGTGGTGGCAAATCCTATATTATTTAGGAATGCATTGGGCTGCAAATAACAGAGGCCCTGTGAACGGTGACTTAGCCGAAGAGGGGCTTGTTTCTCCAGCATAACAGAGTCTGAGGTCTGGCTGTGACGCTGGTCCCCCTGTCCTGGGGCCAGGCCCCGGGGGGTTTCTCTCGCCCATGACCTCATTGCTGTAAGAAGGCTGCCCTGGCCCCAAACACCAAGCTCGCAAACAATGTCCAGAGGCGGGAAACAGGGAGAGGGGCAGGGGCAGCTCCCCATCTCAGGGAGGACACAGCCTTTCCCAGAAGCCCTCCGGTGAATGTCCCCCTCTCCCCTCTGTCCCCTGAGTCACACTGGTCAGGCCTGGCTCCTGTGGCCACCCCTGGGCTGCAAGGTGGTCTGGGAAGGCAGTCTCGTATGCCTGCATAGCATGGTGAACAGCCATTCCCACTGAATGGTGGCCCACGTACCCATCACCATGAAACTGGACCCCTCCTTCCTCCCCACCCCAGCCTCCCACCGCTGTGTACCCCACCTCTCCACCCCCCTCCCCACCAGACCCTAGACAAGGTACCAGGGCAGCAGGTCAGGATGTGCAAGGGGCTGAGGCAGGAGCCAGCTGAGCGTTGCCACAGTGGGAACCAGAGCGCGTTGCCCCGGGGACGCTGCCGTCCCACCCGAGGGGTAAAGGGCCAGTGCTGACATGCCTGCTCCCACGGCCACTGCTGAGGTCTGGCCCTGGCTTAGGACAGGTGGGCCTCGATTCTCTGCTACTTGTGACCTGACCCACTCCATCAGGCAACGTGATGCTGGTGCCAGAGGTGGACAGTTGGGGCCTAGAAGGCAGGACAAGGAGAAGGGCCGCAGGCGGGAAGTCAGCTCCCTCCCGACCTCCCAGAGCAGGGGCCTGCTTCCAGGAATTCCATTCCCGCATTCCCGCCCCACCCCCCCCTCCAAGCCTTCACCACCACCCATCTCAGCCCCCAGCCCAGCCAGCCTCGCCTCTTCCCAGGGACTAAGACCCTGTAAGGTGAGTGAAGTCACTCAGTCATCTCTGACTCCTTGTGATCCCATGGACTATAGCCCACCAGCCTCCTCTGTCCATGGGATTCTCCAGCAAGAATACTGGAGTGGGTTGCCATTTCCTTCTACAGGGGATCTTTCTGACCCAGGAATCAAACCCGGGTCTCCGGCATTGCAGGCAGATGCTTTATCCTCTGAGCCACCAGGGAAGCCCAAGACCCTGTAAGTGGAGCCCTTTCTTCCCAGCCCAGCCCAGCTCTGGCTTGAATGGCGCATCAGTCTCAAAGCTCCATCTTTGCCACGGCTGCTGGCCCTGGGACCTTCCCTCGCTCTGGGAAGTCCTCGCTCCCCTCTGGAGAGAGGGAAGCGGAAGCGGGAAAGCGCTGCCCCCAACGCAGGAGCAGCGCCAGCAGGGAGCAGAGCGGAGATGCCAGGGCGGCCCCTCCACTGCTGCTGGAGGCCACAGCCGAGCCAAGGGAAGGAGGAGGACCGGCAGAGAGTACGGACGGACAGACCAGCCCGTCACCGGAGGATGAGAGACGACAGTCCCAACAAGGAAGGAGCCGGGTCCTTAGAGCCGCCAGGGCAGCTCGTTCCCCCACTGACTCTAAAACGCCACTGCAAACTCAGCAAGCCACTTGCCTCCCGGGATTCAGTCTCCTCATCAGGAGAATGGGTACAGCCACACCTCCATCACAAGCTGGCCTCAAGGAAAGTGCAAGGTGGTGGACATACTCAGAAGGCACACAGTCGGGCCGGGGCCCAGATCTGGGGGCGGGTTAATGAAGGAGTGGCCACCCCAGCCTCCCCCCGCGGGTGGGCCTCCCACAGCCCACCTGGCCGCCCTGCCCCCCTTCAGAGTGCCAGGCCCAGCCAGATAGTGCCTCTGAGCGCCAGGCCGAGGGGGGCACTTCCTGCCCTGGCCCGTCCACCCCACGCTGCTGAGTCTCCAGGGCTACGAGCATCTGTTTCCCCCTCGGCCACCCCACCAGACCAGCAGCTCCAGCAGACGGGCCCAAGGCCCCAGCGTCCCCACCCAGGGCTCCAAGCCAGGTCGGGGTACTTCGTCCCGCTGCATCGCAACTGTCTGCGTCCTCCCACCCGGCCACCATCCGGCCCCGGAGGGCTCAGACCCCCGTGGGACTCCTCTCTCAGGCCCAGCCTGTTCAGAGTCTGCAGCTCACAGTCAAGGGCGGGGTTCAGGAGCACCCCGGCTCCCGGGGGGTCGTGCAGCAGGGCCTTGGGGAATCTGTGACCACATGAGGCTCAGGTACGGCCGGGAGTCCTTTGTGGCCATCCCTGGGGGCTCCCCTGTCTTCTCACTGCAGGTGGGGTCTGAGAGATGGGACAACCCTCAGATGCCACCGGAGGTGGGGAGGTGGAGGCCCAGAAAGGCCAGAGCTGTGTCCGGGGCGGCACAGCAGCACACATCCTGGGCTGGGCACAGAGCCAGGACCTTGTACCTCCCAGCCCAGGGGGCCTCCTTCTCTCCCCACTCTCCCCTACTCCCCCTCTGCCACCGTGACCTCCCAGAGTAGAACCAGCCTTGGAAAATGTCCCAGGGCTGTGGGAAGGTAGGTGCAGGAACCCTGGGGCTAAGCCTCAAAGCCCGCTTTCGCTGGCCAAGCTTCAGTTTCCCCTTAGTACTTGGCCCTTGGGGAGTCCCAGGAGACCCACAAGATTTGCAGTGCCCCCTGGGGATGAGGCCCATCAGGAAGGCATGTTATCTGAACGCCCTGGGATAGAAGACCCTTGCCCGCTCCCCACCTCCGTCTGCCCCAGGCCATCTAACTGTCCCCTGGTGGTGGGCATGCGGTGCGGCCAGCCCGCAGGCCATGCCTGCCCTAGAAGCAGAGACAGGGCACCAGGTACAAGCCCCCCGCCCCGTCCCCGCTTGCCACCCCCTGAGGCCCTCCCCAAGCCCACCCCATCACCTGGGATCAGAGGGCTGGTGGGGGTCCAGGGCTGCTGGTGAGGTCCCCAGCCAAGGGGTGCCCGCGTGGGTATTGGGGGTGATGCCAGCTCTCCGGGTGTCTCACTAGTTGAACCCTGGGGTGTGGGCCACTGTGGTCGCCTGGGCCCATGAGGCAGATGGCAGGGGCAGCGTCTTGGGTGGAGGCAAGGCCGGGAAAGCCCCAGGCGGCAGGGCTGGGCCGGGGACAAGCGGCCCAGTGCCCAGGCCGAGGACAGGACACTGTGTTTTGATTATTTCCAGTTTCCTGACCCCCAAGTAGTGATTTAATGTTCCTGTTTACTCCGAGAGCTAGAACAGAAGGCGGGACGGCTAAGCTGGCTTCCTTGGCCTCCTCGGCGTCACCCCCAGACTCCCAGCAGAGAAGTCATCAGAAGCTGCAGAAGGTCCCCAGGGGATGGCACGGGGTCTCTGGGTACATAGGGGACCCCAGATGGGTTTGGGCCTGGCCCTGCGCAGAGCAGGTCCCACAGGGGTTGAAGGGTGTGACCCGCCCACAGGAAGCGTGGCGGGGTGGCCCTCAGAGCTGGCCTGAAAGGCTGCCTGCCCGTGGGGGCCAGTGTCCAGGGTTCGCTTGCCCTGCTCACCAGGTCAAGGGCAGATGATCAACATTCCTGGGCCTTCCCAGCACCGTCCGGGGCTAGGACTTTGGCTGGGCCCCTGTCCCCTCTCGGAGTCTGAGTACATTTCAGGGACTGCTTGGCAAGCGCAGCCAGGAGCCTGTGGCTGGCTGGGAGGGACTCCAGGAGTCATAAGCCCAGCTCCTCGCTCCCGAAATCTTGGCACGTAGAGGCCGGCTTGTAAAACCACTCGAAACATGGCCTTCCATAGCATCTTCCCAGGTTGCAGCTACACACAGCAAAGTGGGAGCTGGTCCTTTTGTTAAATGACAAGGTATCTGGCTTTTTTGTTTGAATCAATACAAGTTCATGTCATCGTCGCAAAGAAAAGGCTAAAATGCCCATAGATTTCTGCACAGGGACATTCTACTCTATGCAGCCTGTTCCTTTATTCGGGAAGCGTCCACCAGCTGTTGTCAGGCACTGGGACCACAGACCACAGGCTGGAGAAAGGATGCAGGTGAGAGCAGGGCCCTGGCCAGGGCGGGGCTCTGGAGAGCCCCTGGAGGAGGACCCAGAGCTGTGCAGAAGCCACAGGGCAAGTCCCACAGGGATGAGGTCTCGGGACAAGGAGCGCGCAGCCACGGAAGCCTCAAGGTGCCGATGCAGCCCAGGGGGGCTGCCCGGAGGAAGCATGTGTGCCCAGCATCACGTGACTCCTTCTCCCCATGAGCTACGGCCACAGAGACAGCAGAATTAGAGCACAGATGTGAAATGCAAGGATCCCAGAAGTCCAGGGGCCCCCAAGTACTCACAGGGACCAGCTTTCTAGCCTTCAGCTGGCAGAGCCCAAGATGCCAGGAGGATGGTGTCTGCCAGGGACCATCCTCGCAAAGGGGAACACAGTGTGCCCTCCTGCCCGGCCCGACCTTACTAAATCCTGGGGCCCAGGAAACTGCAGCCCCGGCCCCATCGCCACCTCTGACACCCTGGTGGACCATGAACTCCGTTTCCTCCTCACTGAAGCCACAGTTGAGCCCAAGGACCCCTCCGGTGGCCTACCACCCACTGCAGAGGAACGGGGTGACGAGCTGGTTTCTGGGGCCAGGCCCATTGCCTGGAGAGAGCTCACTCCTGACCCTCAGGCTGCTGGATTAGAACCAAGGGCCCCTCAGCCCCCCTCAGCCAGCGTTCACACCACCCCTTGTCCAGTCCCGGCCCCGCACTGGTACAGCTGTGCGGCTTCAGGCAAGTGCCCAGACCTCTCCGAGCTGCGCCCCGTGGTGCCCGGAATGGGAACGAGAATCAGGCGTGAGCAGGCGTGAGCAGGCGTGAGCAGGCGTGAGCAGCCCGAGGTGGGCGTCCAGGCGAAGGCCACTCCGGACGAAGCTGCACAGCGCCGCCCGGGTGGGATCTGAGGAGCTGTGGGCAGGGCTGCGCTCTCCACGTGCTCAGAGACAGCGGGGCCGGAACACGGACGCAGACTCACCTCCAAAGCCCAGTCCTGTCCTCCCCAGTCGCCCTCCTCTGAGGCCTCCGTGGCGGGAATGATAAGTGTCCAACAAGTGCCTGGCACATAGTAGGTGCTCAGGAAACTCCCTCAGGAGCTTGCACGTGACTGGGGACCACTCTAAAATGACTGGACAGTGTGGCCCCCGAAGCTGAGACGCCAGGCCCCAGAGGTCAGCGGTCACTGCCTGCGATCCCTGCCCATGATCCCCACCCCAGAGTGACCCCCAGGCATCGCTGGGTTAGAAATGCTGGGCCAGGGCATTGAGGGGTGGAGTGAGAAGGGGGTGCTGTTTGTGGGAAGAAGTGGAACAATCAAAGCCAGCTCGTTCAAAGTTAGAGTCCCTTTTTCCAGAGTGGTTGTTTGGAAGGGAAAAAACATTGTCCAAATCACAGCCGAGAAAACCTGCAATTGCCAGAGAAACGGGAGTCGGTGGCCAAGAAGGATTGCAAAACGCCGGCCCTGGGGAAGAGCCGGCCTGTGCCAAGGCCCACAGAGCTGGGCTCAGGCACCTTCCTGGGCGCTGGCCTGGCCGGGAGGCCCAGAGTCCAGACCCCTCACCCCAGCCATCCCAGCCCGGAGCCGGGGACACGGAAAGACACAACCAAGTGGTCACAGGATGTCCTGGTTTGCAGTGATCCCCCTTGCAGACTCCCAGAGAGCCTTCGGGAGGAGGGTCCTAGCACCAGGAGGTGGAAGACTGGAGGGGACAGCTGAGGGGTGACCAGAACAGCCCCCGGCCTCAGTACTGGGTCCAGTGTCCAGGACTGTGGGCAGAAAGCATGCAGAAATGGGGACGGGGGCAGTCTGCAGCCACTAGGGGACGAGAAGGAACCAGTCACTGCGTTCCTGTCCCCAGGGTCCCAAGGCCCCCGCACTGTGTCCACCGCCCACCCAGCCCCAGCCCTTCCCTTCTTCCAACAGCCCTCCTCCTACACAGGCCGACCCCACCCTGAGTCAGGCAGGGCCAGCCTGGCCAGGCCAAGTGAAGGGGCACTTCCTGAACCTGCCAGTCTGGGAGGTCAGGTTCCCCAGAACAAATTGGCTCTGAGATCCGCTCACCTGCTCACACACCAGTGCCCAAGGGTACCATGCACGTGCCATCCTTGCCCTCTGGTGAGGAAGAGAGACATTTAAAACACAGCTACACATACAACTAAATGGCAGCAAGTAGCAGACTGTCTAAGAAGGAGACCTTCCAGGGTGCCTCCTCCAGGGGCCCAGCGGGTCTCCCTGGACTCTCGTGTGTGATAACAGCCCTGAGAAATCACCCTGGAGTGGGAGACCCCTGAATACTTGCCCAGTTCAAGGGGTGCCAACCCAGAAGCACAGCGTAGGTGGCAGGGTCTTCCTCCAGCACCAGGTGTGTTCATTTTACAGGAGGGAACACTGAGGCTTGGCAAGACAATATTACCCAGGGAGCCTGACGCAGAGCACGTTGTCCTGGGTGGACTCCATGGCCCCCTAACCCTGGCTGCTGCCCCTAGGGTTCTCCTGGGTGACAAGCAGGGGGCCAGGAAGCAAGGCAGCCACAGCCCATCAGCGCTCGGGATTCAGAGAAAGGGCATCCCTTGAGGTGGGAAGCAACCTGTATCCCACCCTTGTCCCTCAGCCAGTTGCTTCCATGGGACACGACCACCCCAGCAATAACCCCAGCCCCCAAGCTGCCACTTTCTAGTGCACCAAGACTTGACTCTGCCCCTTGGAACCCCACGCCCTTAGTGTTTGATTCTACCGTTTCAGGTGGTGACAATTTGAGCAAAGCCTGTCCCTCCAACCAAACAGCAAGCAAACATAGGGTGGGGCCTGCGTGTGTTTTGCTCACCTGTGACAGTTTCACTCACCAGCACCAAGCCTGTCTTATAACTGATGCTCATAAATATTTGCAGAAGGAAGGCTCCCCTCTAACCTTAAAACAAGTCGATCAACCCCATTTCCGGATGAGGCTGAACAGATGCAGTGATTCACCTAAGGTCACACAGCAAGACTGCGGGACTGGACGGGAACCCTGACCCTGGCCCCCAGAGCGCCCCTCCTCTCCACCTCCACTGGCCCACAGGCTCCAGCTTCCTGGGCTGCTTCCCGCATGTCGAGAGATGCTCAATCCCCAGCCTGGGCTGCGAGCTGCCTCCTGACCAGGTCAGCCTCTCAGCCAGAGGGAAAAAGAGGCAACGTGGGCAAGGCCAAGATCCTAGCCAGCTGGGGCTTGAGCCTCTTCCTGCTCTGCTCACCCCTGAGCTCTTCTTTGGTTTCCCTTTCATCACACAAATGTTTAAGTCTATAGCACACACGCCCCTACACGTGATTTCCACACTTACAGCAGACATCACCAATCAATCACCAATCTTTCCAACATCACTGATCACTCACCAATCAATCTTTCCCACTGAGCTCATACGGAACTCTAGAATCCTTCTCAACACAAAGCACAAGGTAACCATTTGATCAAAGTTGACAAATACGATAAAATCCCTGGTTTAGAGTGAAGCTCAAAAGCTCTGGGAGGTGGTGAAGGATAGGGAAGCCTGGCGTGCTGCAGTCCATGGGCTCACAAAGAGTCAGACATTCTTTAGTGACTGAATAACAACAAAAAAATCTGTGTACCCTGAGAATTCATTAAAAAGTAGTTTTCATTCATTAATGCATTCACTTAAAAACAAATTCAGTGATGTCATCAAGAGCATTTTCTTTCCATTGCCAGAATGTCCCTTTCAATGAGTAAGTTTCTCTTGGTCTTGACGCTAGAACAAGGTTTGCTCTACCTGATCAGGTGGTGTGTTTTGTGGATAATATATCCCACAATATATATTGTGGAAAGGCATTCCATTGCCTTTCTCTCAGTTGTGTTGAGTCCATAGCTCATGGAAGAAATCTTAGGGAATGTAATTTATCTTCAAACCCAACTCCTGGCTTCTTAATTTCCCAGCTTCTGTTTACCCTTCAGACACCCCTCATGGCTCAGAGAGTAAAGAATCTTCTACAATGCTGGAGACCCAGGTTTGATCCCTGGGTCGGGGGGATGCCCTGGAGAAGGGAATGACAACCCACTCCAGCATTCCTGCCTGGAGAATTCCATGGACAGAGGAGCCTGGCAGGCTACGGTCTATGGGGCTGCAAAGAGTCAGCCACAGCTACTTTACCCTTCACCCACACTTTCTTCCTTATCTTATTTGACAGTACAATTTTTGAATGATCTGTATCTTTCAGATATGCCAGGTACATAAGAGAATAATGGTATTTATGGAGACTCAATTACCATTTATTTATATTAAGCCTGGGAAATCCCATGGGCATAGGAAGCTGGCTGGCCACAGTCCATGGGGTTGCAGAGAGTCAGACACAACTGAGCAGGCACAGGTGTGCATATTACCGGCCAGATATGTCCTACATGGAAAAGTGTAGCTATGCAGAAAGTTTTAACTGTAAGACTATTAAATTTAACTATGACTTTAAATATTTTTACAGCAGGGGTTCCATTTTATATACACAAATTATAAATATACCCATAGTTTATGATAACTATTATTGTTAAAAGTATTAATCCCACTATCAGATTTATATAAAGTCTTTTCTTCTAGTATAGACAATTAATTAATCTAAAAGCCTCTAATTGTCCACATATGATTTAAAAGGAAGCATTATTGGTGATAACTGACTAGGAGCGGTTAGCAAGTGGTGAAATAGCTAGCGAGACCATCATTTCCGTTTCTGATATGGGGAAGGGTAATAAAAATGCAATTCTGTGACACCTGCTACTTTACTAAGCATCTCAGTAATCTTTTTAAAATTACCACATTCTGCATAATTAAGACAGGGCTATGGAAGCAAGGAGCATTCACTTCTGCCTGCTTTGATGGCATATTATGGGTGCCCGTGAGCATCTCTCTGCCAGCGGTTACCATGTCAGCTGTTTCGGGCAATGGGAAGAGAAGAGGATGAGGTGGAATGTTCTCTAGCTCGGAAGCCATGGAAACCACAACAAGGGCGTGGTTTCAAGGGTGACGAGAGGGTCCGGCCTCGGACGCAGGTGTGCGCACACTGAGAAATGGAGAAAAGTGTTAATACAGGGACATTTCTATTTAAAATTTTTTTTATAAGTTTGGCATTTTATTATTAATCTTTTTTTTTTTTTTTTTTGGTTGTGCTGCTCCACTTGTAGGATCTTTGTTTGCTGACAAGGGACAGATCTGTGTCCCTGTGTAGTGGAATCACAGAGTCCTAACCACAGGGCCACCAGGGAAATCCCTAAAGGGACATTTTTTAAGTCCTAAGCAAGACACGGTGAAGGGACTTCCCAGGTGGCCTGGCAGGCTACATCTAGGGGGTCGCAGAGAGTGGGGGGGCGCCAGGGGGGGAGGGCAGCCATCGATGAGAACCGCCCCAGGTGCCAGAGTATTTGAAATTTGGGCCTTAGCAAGTCTCTCCTTTAGACTGAAAGAGTGGTCCACTTTTCTTTTTTATTACTAAGTTATTGAAGTATAGCTGATTTACAATGTTGTGCTAATTTCCACTGGACAGCAAAGTGGGAAAGTGGACCCAGGTGTATATATTGCTTTCCCGCCTCTGTGCCTGTGGTAACCACAAGCCTGGCCTCTGTGCCAGTGAGTCCGGTTTCTCTGTTGTAGAGGCTGCAATCTTCGGTTGTCCTGAACAGCAACAGTGATTTGTATGAGTATGACAACAGGAAGAACAGCCTGCCCTTAGTGATGGCTGAGGTCACATCCCTGCCCTGGGAGCTTCCCGCCCTGGCTAACCCACCCCAGCACACTCCTGCTCAGCAGGCACCAGCACATCTCCTGGTCCAGAAGGTAACAGCACTGTCATATCGCTTGTGAATGGCGGAGCCAGAACTCAAATCTCACACGTCTGTCTTAGGGTTGCTGTGAAGGTTCCCTGGAGGAGGAAATGGCAACCCACTCCAGTATTCTTGCCTGAAAAATCCTATGGACAGAGGAGCCTGGCGGGCTAACATCCACAGGGTCACAAAGAGCCAGACCAGACTGAGCAGGCCACAGCCTGCCAAGCTCAGAACACTGATGTCAGCTATCAGCCCCACCCATGTTTTCCTGCGTGCCTGGGGCTGGATGGCCATCTCTCAAGGAGCTTGAGTTTCCTTGCCACTTGTCACCGACTTCGATCATCAGCCCTACTGTGTCCCCTTGGATAGGAGCCTCCTATCTCCTTGCCTGAGTCCAGCCTTGGATCAAGGGTGCAGAGTCGCCCAAGGCCAAGGTGCTGGCAGATTCCAGGCCTGGTGGGGCCCCCTTCTGGGTGGCAGACCTCCCTGTGTGCTCACAAGCTCTCTGTGACTCTCACGAGGGCACCAGATCCATTCACCAGGGTACCACCTCCATGCCCTCATTCAAACCTAATCACCTTCCCCAGGCCCCGCCTCCTAACACCAGGGCATCTCGGGGAGGGGCTCCATAGGTGAGTTTTGAGAGGTCACAGACGTCCAGTCCAGAACAATGTCTCCATTAGTCCTGGAACTGGCCCTGCCCACTTCTCCAATTGTGCCGGCGTTTCCCACATAGCTTAGTTGGTAAAGAATTTGCCTGCAATGCAGGAGACCTGGGTTCAATTCCTGGGTTGGGTAGATCCCCTGGAGAAGGAAATGGCAATCCACTCCAGTATTCTTGCCTGGAGAATCTCAAGGACAGAGGAGCCTGGTGGGCTATAGTCCAAGGGGTCACAAAAGTTGGACATGACTTAGCAACTAAACCACCATCTCCATCTCTTCCCAGCCCTGCTCCATGGGTGAGGTCCCTTTGCCACCCCAGTCTCAGGTCCCCTATGGAGAGACTCTGACACTTCCACAACACCAAGAGAGTTTGTGTATCTTCTAGCAACTTTTAATTTTCTGATCAGTTCTATGCCTTTCTTCTCCTTTTGTGGGCTATGCTCCCAATGCAAAGATGCAGTCTACTAGGGAGATGCCGAGACATACGCTCCGTCCACGGAATGCAGTTATGTAGTTATGAATTTCTGAATGGCAGAGTAGTCCAGGGGGGTATCAACATCACTTCCGTGCATTGTCACACACACAATAAGCTGTCACAACACAGCCTGGTGCTGCCTTAATTGTCACAGACAATGATGATGATATACGGCTTCTATTAACTCCGCCGTGTCAAGCAGTGTTCCCTCCACATACTCCCACTCAGCAATTCCCATATATGGCAAAGGAAATAAAAATCGCATCTTCATGAAACATTTCTGTTTAAAGCTGAAGGAAACAGATCCAGGTCTCCCAGGAAGTTTGCAGAGATTTCTTGTGAATGAGAGCAGTGACTTCAATTCCTCACACAGCAAGCTGGAAACATGCTCGCAGATAAGGTTTGCAGAGAAGCAAATGGTTCTTGGAAATACTGATCCAGGAATTATGTGACTACTTGAAGTCTTTTGTGTGAGGGGGTGGTGGAGGTGGAAGGTGGAATCATGGAAGGACACAGGGAGCAAAGGAGGAGGAGAACCAGCATCCCGTCCTGGTCTGGTCCAGATCTTCCCTGGAGAGGAACAGAGCTTAAGCTCCTACCAGCATCTCTGCCTCCCTGGATACTGCTGCCCCACTGCAGCAGGACCAGTCCCTGGGGCGACTGTCCTAAACCTCAAACTCAGAAGAAGAGCTGTGTCCCGGGGCCAGCATTCCTCTGGGCTGTGGCTTACTCCCGAACAGTGTGACCGCTCGTCTACACGTCATCCGCTCACTAATTTCACCCAGTGATCACACAGAAAACTATCTTGTCATTTTTCAATCAAGAAGCATAAGAAGGAAAAATGATAAAAAGCAAAAAACCCACAACTCAAGCCAGGCTGAGGGAGGGTCTCGTACACTGCACTTAGGAGACGTTTGTTAGTGACCAGTCAAAAGGAGATGGAATCGCATATCAGTATGTAAGTGATGCTCCTTAAAAGCAATCATATGCCCACAATTTTTGGAAGTCTTTATTGTATGTGTTATAATATTGCTTCTGTTTTACGTGTTGTTTTTTTGGCCATGAGACATACGGGACCTTAACTCCCCAACTGGGGAGTGAAGCTGCACCACCCGCCTTGGAAGGCAAAGCCTTAAGCACAAAGTCTTAACCACCAGGGAAGTCCACGTCCCCAAAATTTTAGGGCCAGAGAGAACCTTGGAGTCAAACAAGAACTCAGATTACAATAGTTTTATACAACTGAGCCTCTTCGTGAACCTGCCCTTCATTTGCACCATGGACAAGCTACTGTGACCACATCTAAACGAGCAGAGACTTCAGCTGTGTGGGTATGTCTATCCTCAGTGAACTTTGAGTATCCTTCAGATCTTACCTGAGTCAGACCAGGAAAGCCAAACAGTAGCAACACCTCCACAGTATAGCTCGATCAGAAAGTATTTCGAACACGTGCTTATATGTTACGCGTTGTAACTAGCGATATAACACCCATTTTGCATTCTCTTTATTTTAACTGACGTCCTTCCTAATACTGCATAACAGTGGATGCTGGCATCAAATGAAAAAGAAATCATTCCAAATGACTTAGCATTCAAAGTATATCCCCAAACCGTCTCCCAAGGAAGAAGCACGGCTTTGTCCCAGAGTCATCACCAGAAAGCTGTGCGCAGGGCTGGGCAGAGAGGACATTTTTCAAGTGGTAGAAATAGCCCTTTCTGATAGAATTTTAGATTTTGTGTTGAGCTTTGCACTTTAAATATTGACTACAGCAACCAGGGCCAGCAATTTTACACACACACACACACAGAGGATTTCTGAGTCCTAAGGACACACACATATCAATAAGCATAAACAGGAAGCGTGTCTGATATTTTCTAAATAACTAAGGATTTTGCCTGATAGAAGGGAAATGATAAAAATTTTAGATGAGAGTTTTAGTCTAGTTTGTGACCTAAAATGTTTTCTTGTAAGCAAACAAAATTATTTCCATTGCTTTAAATCTTCCCCGTAACAGAAAAGGAATACATTTGGAACATGTATTATAATTGTCATCAGTATTTTCTAGCCTTGTGAAGTAAAATCAATGGACATGAATTTGGGCAAACTCTGGAAGATGATAAAGGGCAGGGAAGCCGGGAGTGCTGCAGTCCGTGGGGTCACAAAAAGTCGGACCCGCCTGAGCCGCTGAACAATAACAACAAAAGTAAATAGTCAGTGAATTAGGTGAGGGTCAGACATTACTTAGATATTTTAAATACAATTGCTTACATACAATTATGTTTTGATATTTTCAAATTCCATATATATATGTGTATGTGTGTGTGTATATATATATAAACATAGAAAAGAAGCTCTAACCTCACATGTCACCTTGACTTTGAGGCTAATTATCTTGCTTAGAGCTGGTATATGTAGCAGTCTGATCCTCTTAAAGAGTCAGTCCTCCCTTGGATTCAGACACAAAGGCCTTGGTTATCTTGAAAAATGTGATGATTAAATTAAAACACATTATTAGTCATTAACACTTGAAGCGAAATTATTACTCTAAGTCAGCAAGCAGAGGTCCCTTGTGAATGGGACCTGGGGCAGGTGTGTTTACATAAGGGCCCCGACATCAGTGACGAGCACACAGTACGTGGCTCCCAGGGGAGGCTCAGGTAGGCTGAGATATGAATCCATAGTGAGGGATTTCTCAGAAATCAAAATTATGCTTAGGACTAGCTCTCCTCTTGATCACATCCAAATCTCACATCTACACTAATACTTTTTCATGCATAATATTAGGAGTTAACCTTGGTTGACTTGGTGAAGATATATAATCTGATCATCTCTAGACATTGCTGGAAAAGTAGGGGTGTGACAGGTGTAAGTAAGAATATTCAAATATAAATAACCCAGATCATTTTTTAAAAAGTAACAAAGAAAATAATTTCAATGTTTTATAGTAAGGACCTGGAAGTGTGGTGGACAAACTTTAAGGTGGTCGCCCCGCCTCCTGTGTCCAGTGTCCGTGGGCTTGTGTGGTCCCTTCTTGAGTGGGGAAGACCTAGGATGGTCTTCTAACAGGAGAAGATGGTGGAGGCGATTGGAGAAGGGGTGTTTGCGATTGCAGTTGATGTACCTGAGCTTGTACATCAGTCCTCCGGGCCTTTGAAGGAGCCATCTGCCCAACTGTGAGCCGTTGCAGGGGCTTGAGGGGTGGGGGGCACATGGCAAGGTCCCGCTGGCAGCCAGCAAGAAAGAGCCCCCTCCCTCCAACAGCCCGCTGGGAACTGAAGGTGGTGGGTGACCACATGAGCTGGAAAGCATGTCCTTCTCCCAGTAAGCCTTGGATGAGACCATGGCCCAGTGGACACCTGGCTGCAGGCTTGAGAGCCCAGAGCAGGGGAGCTGGAAAGCTGTGTTTGGACACCTGACCCTCAGCCAACTGAGACGGTTCACGTGGGAGAGATATGAATCCATAGTGAGAGATTTCTCAGAAATCAAAATTATGCTTAGGACTAGCTCTCCTCTTGATCACATCCAAATCTCACATTTACACTAATACTTTTTCATGCATAATATTAGGAGTTAACCTTGGTTGACTTGGTGAAGATATATAATCTGATCATCTCTAGACATTGCTGGAAAAGTAGGGGTGTGACAGGTGTAAGTAAGAATATTCAAATATAAATAACCCAGATCATTTTTTAAAAAGTAACAAAGAAAATAATTTCAATGTTTTATAGTAAGGACCTGGAAGTGTGGTGGACAAACTTTAAGGTGGTCGCCCCGCCTCCTGTGTCCAGTGTCCGTGGGCTTGTGTGGTCCCTTCTTGAGTGGGGAAGACCTAGGATGGTCTTCTAACAGGAGAAGATGGTGGAGGCGATTGGAGAAGGGGTGTTTGCGATTGCAGTTGATGTACCTGAGCTTGTACATCAGTCCTCCGGGCCTTTGAAGGAGCCATCTGCCCAACTGTGAGCCGTTGCAGGGGCTTGAGGGGTGGGGGGCACATGGCAAGGTCCCGCTGGCAGCCAGCAAGAAAGAGCCCCCTCCCTCCAACAGCCCGCTGGGAACTGAAGGTGGTGGGTGACCACATGAGCTGGAAAGCATGTCCTTCTCCCAGTAAGCCTTGGATGAGACCATGGCCCAGTGGACACCTGGCTGCAGGCTTGAGAGCCCAGAGCAGGGGAGCTGGAAAGCTGTGTTTGGACACCTGACCCTCAGCCAACTGAGACGGTTCACGTGGGTGCTGAAGCCACTAAGTCTGGGGATGCTCACGTCCACGGCAGGTAATGATACAAGAAAGGGAAAAACAAAAGGCTGGAAGCTGTTAAGAGAAGAAAGCGCAAAGTAGGCTAGGAGGAATATGTCCAAAGATACTCATATGCCCCATGATGGCCAGTGGGTCCACACGTGTCTGTTAAATAACAGGGGTGCTCTTGGAACAGAACAGTAATTCATTTTGCTTTTTGCTCAAGGTAAGACATCTATATATAGATAAAAGAGATAAAAAAATAAAGGTCTATAAAGAAAATACCAAGCAGATACTTGCAAACTAAAGAGATGTGCTTATATGAGATAGAGCAGAAGATACAGAAAGTGTGAGTGAAATGCACGAGAGGGGTGTTTCATATCCATGATGAGAAAAATGCTCCAAGGACGTAAAACAAGTCATACGTCTTTACCTACTAAAGACTCATCCTTGCAGAAAGCTGATAGGAAAACATTTATCCCCAGGAAAATTGCCAAAGAGACCTTTGTCAGCGGGGGGTTGGAGGGGGAGTTTTTATGTTACTAAAGCTGAAGCTCCAATACTTTGGCCACCTGATGTGAACAGCCATCTCATTGGAAAAGACCCTGATGCTGGGAAAGACTGAGGACAGGAGAAGAAGGGGGCGACAAAGGATGAGATGGTTGGATGGCATCACCGATTCAAAGGACATGAACTCAGGCAAACTCCGGGAGATGGTGAAGGACAGGGAAGCCTGGTGTGCTGCTGTCCACGGGGTCACAAGGAGTCGGACACGACCAAGTGACTGAACAGCAACATGGTACTCCAAACGAAACGATGGATAAAATGTTAAGCTGTTCTTTCTTTTTAAAAATATGTGGTCTAATAGAAGTGAAAGTGGAAGAAAATTCAGGGTTGTTTTTTTTTTTGAAAATTCAGGGTTTTTATAGAACATCAGGAAAGGAGGCAAGTTCTGATGCCAAGCAGCCTGGAGGTGGGGTTGACAGCTGGACTCAGAGAGATATACTAGAGATGACTGAAAAAGCACAGCTCTGCAGGCAGCCCGAGGGAAAGGGCCCGGATCTGCCGCATTACTCCTGGAACATTCAAAACAGAAAAAAAATATTCCTGAACCCCTCCAGATTCAGTGAGGCCCCAGAAAGCATCAAGCCAAGCACCAGTTTAAGGCAATCCGATTCTGGATATGTCCCCCATGTTTTGACTGAAAAAAATACAACAAATTTCTTCTTCTTGAAATGTACTTGAAAGTCTACGATTGAGGAATCCCTATAAAGCTCTAAAGGGAAGAAAATCTTACAGTTAAAAAAGTAGCTCAACTAGACATAAAAGTAAGCCACCTTAATTTGAAATCAAAAGAGACAACTGTCCCACCATACATCAGACCTCAAAATATGGAGGATACCAAATAAAACAGTAGGCTTGGTGTGCTTAAAGAAATCACTGACAGCATGAGAAGAGACAAGTGACTATCAAAACTGACAGGTCAACTTGTTCAAAGAATGTATAGAAATAAAAATACAAAAAAACCCACAAAAACCAAAGATGGAATCTTAAAGGATGGGTTTCATAACATACAAAACACAGCTCAGGACACCCTTGGTGGTCCGGGGTGACTCCACACTCCCAGTGTGGGGGCACAGGTTCAGTCCCTGGTCAGGGAGCTAAGATCCTGCATGCCACGCGCTGAAGCCTAAAAACAGAAAAAAGAAAAACCCACAGCTCAAGAGAGAGCTCAGGAGCTAGACAGCAATTTGGATTGCTTGGGTTCTAGTAATAGTCAAGTAGCGTATATCAGAATAACCTTGTCGACTCCGGGGGAAAAAAAATTAAAGTAACACAATTTGATGCTTCTAGAGGGTTCCACCAGTAGGGTCGGCTGAACCCTTGAAACGAGAGAACTTCACTAAGTTAGGTCCCTCTTTCCCCTGACAATACTTCCCAGTTCATAGATGCAGCTGGGTTAGAAAGAAAGCAGAAAGCCCCAGGCTTACTGGCTGTAGGTGCCAGGGCAGCTAGCTGAGCAATCTCAGACATGAAGGAGCCACAGTGGGCGGGGCCAAAGTCTGCCTAGAAAATTCCGCAATCGCTAACTGACTAGTGAAGTATGGATGCAGGCGGAAGACGCCGAGAATTCTGTAGAAAGCAAGAGCTGGGAGAGCAGAGTGCCAAGGAATAGTAAAGTATTATGCACACTCAGGAGAACAGCGCTCGTAGACACAGACCTTGAGATGAGCAGCATCTTGGGATTAGCAGACAAGATGCCAAGCACAGCTATTATAAATATGGACAAGGGCTTAAAGGGAAAAGAACGGCTCCAAGGAGTGAAGGGACGGGTAAGCCTAGCAGAGACAGGTGCAGTATAGAATTTAAAACAAGCGGGAAAAATAGAAAAAACTGAGAAATAACTGAATGTTTTTCAGAAATCACTGAATGTTCTTAATATCAGATTGGAGATGGCTGGAGAAACAGTCCATTGACTTGAGCATGGGTCAAAAGTAACTGTCCAGTCCCAAGAACAGAGAGGAGAAAACATGATTTATAAAAGAGAACAGAGCCCTGTTGAACTCTGAGTCAATACCAAGTGAGAAAATGCGTGTATAATTGGCGCTCCGGAAGGAGAGGAGAGACGGATGAGGTAATTCGCCTAAAAGTCCTTGTCTGTTAATATGAGAATAAAGAAACTGATTCAATTCTGACTTATTACATTCAGGGGGCTTTGTTTAAATGTCTCTGATAATGAGCAAAGGACAGAAAGGGAGTATTTCACTTTCATACTAGTGAGGAAAGAAAACGAATCGGTTTATATAATTCAAAAGAGAGCAAAGCGAGAGAAGAAACACTTGGCCGAACATTGCAGCCCTGGAGAATCCCAGGGACGGGGGAGCCTGGTGGGCTGCCGCCTATGGGGTCGCACAGAGTCGAACACGACTGAAGCGACTCAGCAGCAGCAGCAGAAGGGAAGAGAGAATTCCAACACGCGTGCAATTACGCTGCTGCTGGCGTGGGCTAGTCGCTCGGTCATGTCTGACTCTCCTGTGACCCTGTGGGCTGTAGCCCACCAGCTGCCTCTGTCCATGGGATTTTCCAGGAAGGAATACTGGAGCGGGTTGCCATTCCCTCCATGGGGATCTTCCCGACCCAGAGATCTAACCCAGTCTCCCGCACTGGCAGGCAGATTCTTTGCCATTGAACCACCAGGGAAACCAAAATCATGGTTAAATCCAAAATTAAAAGATAAAGACTTAAGAGGAAATAGAAAACTAAAATCTTGACTTATTCTATGTAGAAATGGCATATCTAAAATACAAGTACACAGAAAGATTGAAGGTATAGGATAAGAAATTATATGTAACAATGATAAAAAAAATCTGTAGCAGTATGTTAATAGCTGACAAAATAAGTATTATGTTAAATGGAATTCACCTGTTTACACCTAAGAATAAAAAACATGGTCATCAAAAAAAAAAAAATGGAGAAACCACTGTAATTATGAAAGAACAAATTTCAGCTAAAAAAAAGAGACTGAGCCATAAGATATCCTATTATAAAATCTCCAATACAGCATATTTTAAGAAAAAAACAAGTTATACAATAAAAATTATAATACTTCGTCTGCTGCTGCTGCTGCTAAGTCACTTCAGGTCATGTCCGACCCTGTGCAACCCCATAGACAGCAGCCCACCAGGCTTCTCTGTTCATGGGATTCTCCAGGCAAGAATACTGGAGTAGGTTGCCAGTCTATCACATTAATACAGTTCTCCTCAAAGGATCACGTGTAACAACTACATTCTTCAAGTTTTCCTGGTACTGAATTATCTACCTCCTGAATAACTGCTTGATGCTGGGAAGGATTGGGGGCAGGAGGAGAAGGGGATGACAAAGAATGAGATGGCTGGATGGCATCACCAACTTGATGGACATGAGTTTGGGTAGATTCCGGGAGTTGGTGATGGACAGGGAGGCCTGGTGTGCTGTGATTCATGGGGTCGCAAAGAGTCAGACACAACTGAGCGACTGAACTGAACTGAACTTAATTAAAAAATAAGAATTGAGCACATCATTCTATTGCTCTGGATCCCTTGATGGCCAAAACTTAAGAGCAAAATCTAATGACACTTTACACATAAAAACTGAAAAGTATACTGATTACAACTAGAAATATAGAATGTTAATTATAACTACCTCTAAATACACGAAATGCTATCACATAGAGCCAGGATCACAGACTACAACCATAGACCAATTTACACCCAGTACTTTCTTTTGTATGACCCCATGAGCTAAGTCAATCCAGTCTAACCACTCAGTCCTAAACGAAATCCACCCTGAATATACCTTGGAAGGACTGATGCTGAAGCAGAAAACTCCAATCCTGTGGCCACCTGATGCAAAGAGCCAACTCATTGGAAAAGACCCTGATGCTGGGAAACAGCGAAGGCAAAAGGAGAAGGGGGCGGCAGAGGATGAGATGGTTAGATGGCATCACCGACTCAGTGGCCATGAACTTGAGCAAACTCTGGGAAATAGTGGAGGGCAGGGAAACCTGGCGTGCAGGGAAGTCCATGGATTCAGAGAGCTGAACACGACACAGGGACTGAATGACAACAAACGGGCTGAGAATGTTTTGGCATCTTTAAGTTGCTGGGAAAAAGCCAGAAGAAGACTATTTTGTCTGTTGTGAAAATTAACATTTTTGTGAGAGTTTCACATAATTCAAATTTTAGTGCCGATAAATCAAGGCTGTTTGGAGAGAATAATCTTTTGAGTTGAGGTCTTACAACAGCGAATCTGCAGCCACAAAGCTGAAATATTTCCAGAAGTTTCTTGCCCCTCGGGCAGAGGACAGAGCGGGTAAGAGCTGTGTTGGGGCAAGAGTTGATTTTTATTCCATAAGGAACTTTCTATCAAAATCTTAAAAACACTCCAGCTAATGAGACCTGTGAAGAAGTTTTAGAGACAATTTAACTATTACAAAAATATGTGTCCTAAAACTTATTCTAATTGTTCAATCTATTTCTCCACTAAACTTAATCTGTGAGTCAGAGCCAGGAATATAAATAATAATTTACCCTCTGATTAAAGTGAATTTCCAATCAGGAATGAAAAAGCATGACTTCAAGAGGTCTTATGACAACTGACCATTCCTTTTGGAAAATAATGAAGGGGAATCTCTTCCTTACTCACTACTGTAAAGTAAAATCCACATGGTTTGAAGATTTAAATATAAAAGATGAATCATAAAAGGACTACAAGAAAATTAAGATAAAAATTTATGTCATTTTTGAATAAGGAGACAGTTTTAAACATGAATAAATAGGCAGAAACCATAAAGGAAAAGATGGAATGCAAAATATAATAATGAGCTATCTCATAAAGGAGGAAAACTAAAAGGCCAATAATATGAATATTAACCACAAGCATACTGTTTTAAAGCAGCTGACATATTCATTACGGATCAAATATCTTACTCAAAATGACAGGCAAAGAATAAGAGGAGGAAACACAACTAAAGGACCTACAGGGAGAACGTGTTGGTGTGAGCACGTCTGTGTGTGCTGAGTCACGGCTGACTCTTCGTGGCCTCCTGCACTGTAGCCCGCCAGGCTCCGCTTCCCAGGCAAGATTACTGTAGCAGATTGCCGTTTCCTCCTCCCAGGATCTTCCTGGCCCGGGGATCGAACCTGCATTTCTTCTGCCTCCTGCTTTGGCAGGCGGATTCTCTAGCACTGGCACCACCTGAGAAGCCCACAGTGAAAACAGTGGAGACCAGCTCGATGGTGGGGCCCTCTGCAATGCGATGCTAAATTGTTTTGGTGTGGGTCAAGTTTGGCAGCATTTATGACTACAGGTCCTTGGGCTGTAAACTGGTGTAACCTTTCCAGAGGGCAAGCTTGCAGTGTTGATCAGAAGACTTAATAAGTGCAGTTGACATTCCCTTACAGGAACCATCCATTTACACAAAAAGTTCTTGTTTTCCTCTGTTTACATGTTACAGTAACATCCCCCATTCTCAAAATCACTTGTCTTTCATTTCCATTTGGCCATCAATGAGAAGCCAAGGAGAACATGGATATGTAATAAATTAGAGGGCATCTACAATCAAAGATATATAGTCACTGTATCTGGAAGCGTCTTCATCAAGAAAAAATATTTTACATGGAAAGAAACAGCACTGTGTCCAGGGACTGCCAGCCTCCTCTTTTCCTGAAATGCATTAAATCAGCTCATCAGTTATGTCTCCTCATCTCAGGACCGTCCCAATTTCCCTCAGCCTGTTTTTTCCAGATCCTTTTATTCACGGTAAATGCTTAGCACATTTCTTTTTTCAGCTGACTCTAGTTGCTTTAAGATTTATGCATTTATGTGGCATATACAAGTGAAATGTGAAAAGATTTTCAAATATGGGCAAAACCAATTTGGTTGGAGTAGTTCTTGCAAACTCATTGGACTCCAACCATTATACTGTTTAACAAGAAACAAATCTTCCTGGTAATACAGAGATCCTCTTTAATTTGTATTTAGAAAATTTAATTCAATGCCTCGTTCAGCACGAGAAAAATGAGTTGGAGCAGCCGGAACTTGGCATTTGAAATGGGGAAGAAAAAGTGCGGAGTGGGCAAGTCAACAAGACGAGATGGCTTCAGTCTTGAAGATGAGAATCTCAATTTTTCACACTGCTAGTCACCCGTGAATTGAGGCTTTCACTGTGCAACTTGCTGGAGGGTGCTCATGGAATTAACCGATAAAATCAGGGGTCCTCTGGCTTTCAAAATAATAATGCACCTTTGTGTATAAACAATCAAAGAAAAGGGGCTTTGAGACTGGGAATTCATTTCTCCAAAATACCTTGCACCATGCTTAAGTGGTCTCCATCACTCTGTAATAGCTACACGACAAAGTTTGGTGTTATCAGCGATCTGATGATGAGCTCAGTGGGTATTTTGTTTCACTTTACTGGGGATCTTCGGCCTTCTCTGCAGCTCCCACGGAAGCCCAGTGAGGAACTCCTGGGTTTGGGGCTCTGCTCTCTTTTTTTGCACCCCTTTGCTTTTCTTACGGGAGGAATAGCTTTTCCACCGGCCATCTCACTGGGGATCATTGCCCTGATGGATCGGGGCTCTGTGTAACGCACTGTTCTGCTGTGTCCTTGCCTCTGGGTTTCGCAGACTCCACTCAAGGAGGATAACTCTCTTTAATTCCCCATTCCAAGAAGTGAGGACTCAGGGGCAGAGGTGGTTATCATCTCAGGGTCCCTTGATGACGCTCCCTGGATCCTAGGCTGAAAGGCCTGCTGTCTTCTTCCATGAATTTTTTGGGTAAGAAGAGTCGCCTCCCTTCACCGATCCCTTCTGTCCGGGATGTGTGATGGTTTTCCCTCAAGCCCTTTTTCAGTGCTCTCTCCCCCCTCACCAGGACTTCTGCTCAGGATCTCAAAGAGCCCTTCATTTCAACTCTGGTTGTTCATGTCAAAGTGACTTTCTTACACTAAGAGAGAGCAGCTGATGTTTTACTTTAGTAAGTATTAACTACCTATTATATGTGTGAGGCCCAAGCTAAATACCCAAACATTCAGAAATATTTTAAAAATTTTATTCTGCCCTCTGGAAATTTCCCACAAAAATACCAAAATCCATCCAAGTCATACAACCAAACTACAGGGTACACACACAAGTTGCTTTAAGAAAAGTGTAAGAATCTTTTACTGGAGGATTAAACAAATTTTCATTCAACACTCTCCCTTCCATGATTTAACATTTGAAAACTAAAATTATGTGAAGATCTTTCACGTGCATTACTCTGCCCTAGACTGGGAATTTCCAGGCAGAGTGTCCTTCTTCTCTTATATTTTTATGCAATGAGTAACAGAGATCAGTAATTGCGGTTTCCACAGTTGCACGCCTCTACGATAAGTTAGGTGACGCAAGCTGGAATGGATGTTAGCCTAGGTCACAGAGATAGTCTTCATTACAACTGGCATTCTTTTTGAATTTTGCCCTTGTACAAAGTCAAAGCAACAAATGTATACATTTAAGAAAACTATTTCTCATACAGACTCCAGGACAGGATGGTTATTCAAACTGTCATTGTTGGAAAACAGAAAAGGCCCAGGTCTGTGCTGTTCTGAGTAAATGACTTCACTTTGTCAATAGAGAGTCTTTCCACAGATTTCTGGTATAGACCCATCGTTCTCAAAGCGAAACCCTCACTTGGAAATCAGAAATGCAGAATGTGGAGTGCCTGCCTCAGATCCAGGCTTGAATCAGAAACTCTGCGGAGGGTCCCAGGAATCTTTTTTTCCTTCAAATCCGTGGAGTGTGATTAGTTCACCACATTTGTATTTTTCACTTTAATTTTTATTTGGTTTTTATCTTATTTTTTAAATGGGAGGATAATCGCGTTCCAATGTTGTGTTCGTTTCTGCTATAAAACAGCATGAACCAAACAAATATAAGGAAGACAGTACACGGACTTCCCCGGTGACTCAATGGAAGAGAATATGCCTGCTCAGGCAGGACACGTGGGTTCCATCCCTGGGGCAGGAAGATTCCCTGGAGAAGGAAATGCAGCCCTCTTCAGCATTCCTGCCTGGAAAATCCCATGGACAGAGGAGGCTGGTGGGCTACAGTCATGGGGCCGCAAAGGGTCCGGCATGAGAGTACACACACGCCTTTGTGTTTGTATTTTATTTCCCCTGCCGGACTAAAATCTGACCGACAGATGCCTCTCTTTTTTCCCTAGCTGGTGGCACCAATATAAGAATCTCAGCTTTTTCTCTTAATCTTCTCTAGAGAGGAAACCCAGAAGAGCACAGGGCGAGATCATTCTGTCGCGTCAACGAGGCGGCCCGTGGAGCAGCGGTGGTGGGCGTGGAGCAGCACCTGGCCCTCACCTGGAAGTGCAGGCTCCACCCCAGGTCCCCGAAATTTAGGGGCACGGCCAAGAGTCCGGTTGAACAAGCCCCGCAGGTAATCAAGTGGCAACTGTAAGAACCAGTGGGTGCTATCGAAAGCCACAGCGCTTCTCAAGTCTCAGTTTTAAAAGGGAAGAATGGCACGCGTAAGCTCAGACAGAGCTAGACTATGGCGTGAGTTTATGAGAAAGTAAATGTCATCTTCTAGCTCTGCCAGCTTTGGGCAAATCTGACCTCTGGGTCTCAACCCAGCCACTGTCCGTCTTCCTGTTAGAGAGGGAGGGAATGTTTCCCACGTCCGGTTCTGAGGAACGGAGCTGAGGTCCTCGCGGTGAGCCCTTCGGCCCTGGGTTCGGGTTCTGTCATTTCACTCAGCGAATCTTCTCCACGACTCCCAGACCTTCCCTGTTGTTCAGAATCCTGCCCTCCCCTTAGTCTCCGCTTCTCCTGATCTCTATCGCGCCTCATAACAGCGACATAATGACACGGTTCCCGCTTTTTGTACCTGACTCCATCAGGGTAGAGTTAACTTCCAAGCTGCTGACTGCTTGCTAATCCTCATCGACATCTGTGGTCCAGAGTCATCGAAAGCGAATCTTCTCCACAACTCCCAGACCTTCCCTGTTGTTCAGAATCCTGCCCTCCCCTTAGTCTCCGCTTCTCCTGATCTCTATCGCGCCTCATAACAGCGACATAATGACACGGTTCCCGCTTTTTGTACCTGACTCCATCAGGGTAGAGTTAACTTCCAAGCTGCTGACTGCTTGCTAATCCTCATCGACATCTGTGGTCCAGAGTCATCGACACACAGGCAAACCCAGATCAAAGAGCAAGGCCCTCCACAGGGCCTGACCCCTGGGGCTCGGACACAGCAGTCACTGCCGCTGGGAGTCTGGCGTCCGCAGAACCCCTGAGCCCAGTGGCCAGCCTGGTTCTGGCCCTGCCTGGGCACCCTCCTGTATCTCTGGGATGACCAGTGTGAGGGTTGCAGCTGAATGTGGAGACGCATTTTTTTCCTTAGGGAAATTTCACTCTGGCCTTATTGATCCCATCCTCCAAGATGGAGCTCGCTTTCTTTCCCGAAGCAGTTCCCTCCCCAAAGCCAGCTTTCTCAGTACTCACACAGGACACAGCTAGGAGAATCTTATGAGAACCACAGAGAGGTATAAAATGCATGATATTTGAAGAGGTTCTCATGAGCTCACTACATAGTCCACGAGATGGTAGAAAACGGGTTCTGTCTTGGTGCTGACATTTATTTTTTCTGGAAAGATAGAGCGTTTTAAATTGTAAATGGAGAATGCAGCCTGCCCCATCAACAAAGAAAGCTGAAGCCATCAAGCCATCAGCTACTACTGCTGCCCCTAAGGTGAGCCCTGGGGGGACTCAGGGTGAGAACTGGCCCCAGATGGCCGAGGAGCTCTCCAAGGAATGGTTTCAGTGAGCCTGACTCTGGCACCTTCCCACACGGGCCTGCCTAGTCACTTCAGTTGTGTCCCATTCTCTGGAACCCCATGGCCTGTAGCCCACCAGGCTCTTCCGTCCAAAGGACTCTCCAGGCAAGAGGACTGCCGTGGGTGGCCATGCCCGCCCTCCAGGGGATCTTCCTGGGAAAAAAAGCACTAAATTTCTTAACCTGAAACGTCTAGGTTTCTTTAACTAATCGTAATCTTTTGATGTTCTATCTGGTCTTTGTTGTAGAACTGCCTATAGACCCTGGCTCCTCCCTTACCTCTTGGGAGCTATCCTGGGCTTGACTGAGAAAGTCCACCGAATAAAACCCAATTCTCGACCTTTATGAGGCTGAGTATTTTTTTTTTCCTCAGTTGACAAAATTAATAACTTTCCTGGAGAGGGAGCAGGAGAGAAGTGTGAGCTTCAGCCTTAGACAAACCCAAGTCCAAATCCTGCCTCTACTGTTTTTTAGCTGAGCGAATTTGGTGAAGCTATCTAAGCTGTCTGCATCTCCATTTTTAAAAGGTAAACCCTTAGGTGATAACATCTACTCTGCAGGTTTGTAGCATTACTAAGTTAGTTAATCTTTGTAACACAAGGGACACGTAGCTGATAGTCAACTGATAGGTATCACTGTGAATACCTGGATCAAAAACAAATCTTTTTTTTGTAGATGAAACTTATGCCTCTAACAGCTTGCAACCGACAGCTATTGTAACCGACAGCTTCTATATTTGGGGAAAGAAAATAGCTCAAAAATTCTTGAGTTTGAATCCTGTTTAATTTCCCAATGTTTAGAAATGACTGCTCTCAAAAGAAACTGTACTGCAGCTTGTCTTCCGACCTCACTGATTGTCAGCAGATACTTGGTGGTATGGAATTATAACGACGACGGTCACACTGCATCGCTCAGCCTCCTGCGTGTCTGCTGGTCGTGTGTGCAAGCCCACTGCCATGAGCAGAGACGGAACCGCGAGGCCGCCGGGTGGACCAGAGGCCCCGGCAACCTGTCTCAGCAGCACCATACAGGCAGTCATCCAAGCATCTTTCATGCTCACCCCATCTGAACCCGAGGATAATTTTAACTGAATTCAGAGTGAATTTCAGATCTGCTACCCTGGAAGAGCCCAGTAATTCATGACTTGGTTGCAAAACTCCATAATGTAATAAATATAACCTAATATATAATGTGATACACGACTTCCAGGGTGGCACAGTGGTAAAGAACCTGCCTGCCTATGGAGGAGATACAAGAGACGCGGGTTCAATCCCTGGGTTGGGAAGATGCCCTGGAGGAGGGCCTGGCAACCCAGGTCAATATTCTTGCCTAGAGAATCCCACAAAGAGGAGCCGGGCAGGCTACAGTCCACGGGGTCACAAACAGTCAGACACGACTGAAATGACTCGAATGCATAATATAATTCAACAATTAATAATGCATTTATCACTAATGTATTTATCAATAATATATTTAAATAAGTTACATATAAAATGCATATATTAATACTTCATCCCTGGGTTGGGAAGATGCCCTGGAGGAGGGCATGGCAACCCAGGTCAATATTCTTGCCTAGAGAATCCCACAAAGAGGAGCCAGGCAGGCTACAGTCCACGGGGTCACAAACAGTCAGACACGACTGAAATGACACGAATGCATAATATAATTCAACAATTAATAATGCATTTATTACTAATGTATTTATTAATAATATATTTAAATAAGTCACATATAAAATGCATATAATAATACTTTATGTATTTGGTCGCACCGGGTCTTAGCTGTGGCATGTGAGACCTTTAGGTGTGACTTGTGAAGTCTTAGTTGCAACACATAGGATGCAATTTCTTAGCCAGATCGAACCCATGTCCCTTGCATTGGGGGTATGGAATGCTAGCCACTGGACCACAGGCAAGTCCCCACAACATACTAAACTTACTCTAAATGCCTAAATCTAAATATGCACCCTGCCTCACCAAGTCAGGTATGCTACACTCAGGCGGGGACAAAAGGTTTACGAAAAGTACTGAGAGAAAAACTGGAAAATCTATAAAATTTGATCCGCTGACTGTTCTTCTGCAAACAGGAGGAAAATGCCATCACGCTGCTTGTGCAGAACACTCTGGCCTAGGGAACAGGAGCCAGCAAATTTTGCTATTAGAGAAAACCAGAAAAATAAGTTATATAATGTGCTGTATGGAGGTTTCTGGAACTTTTAAATCCACTTTGCTCTGGCTGCTTTAAATTCAGAGCAAACTGCTATTTTTAGATGCTAAAGTCTAAATAGCAGGGTGCATAGGGCTGAACCTGCTGCTCTCCTTCTCCCCTGGAGTGCTGACTTTTCCAGCTTTGA